>JABAJZ010013715.1:0-25455 GCA_018857265.1 Termitomyces sp. T32_za158 | reverse complement strand
TGACACCGTAGAATTCATTGAGGTTTGTATAGAAATCGTAGACTGAAATATTGTCGACGCAACTCATATATGATGTGTAAGATTGACGTACTATTTACCGCAACCCATTCCATGATATTCACGTATTTTGGTAGCACTACAATGGTTTTGAAGTTTCCCTTGACCAGAGCAGCCTCGACGAATGGATTGCAGAGATATAAGGGCTTCTGTGAAGCAAGAGTTGGTGACGGTGGCCGGGGCGTTTCTGCAAAAGGGAATGTTGCCGACGATGTGGGAGATCGTTTGGGCCTTTGGACTCGGGTCATCGACCGACTAGTGAAAACATGAAAAATCAACTCGACGTAGAGGAATCAACCCACCCGATAGAGTTGAAGAAAGACATGATATTAGACGAGGCAAATTAGTCCTACAGAAAAGAAGCCCAAACGACTAAAGAATAGACTGATCCAGGACACGTTAGCGCTGGAGTTGTATGTAATCAATCACGTGTAGCTTTTGCCTGGACAGAATTTTGGGAAAGGCCCAAGATTCTCTTCGCACGGAAGACCGTACATCCATCCGCTACACTACTGCATGACGGCAAACCCGACCATCCAAACTGCCGGCACAAAATGCCAATGGGCAAGCCAAGATATAATCGCAGGGAAGACATAGTCAGACACGCCGAACTCCCTCGAACATTGTAAGTACAAAATGATCGGTAGCATTATATTGCCACCCCCGTCTCTTACTTCCAGCCATTTCATAACAATAAATAGACCCCTTTGATTTCCGCCTGTTGAGTACTTTAGTCATTTGGCCTGATATCCGCGATGCCGGGCTCTTGAAGACGTGCCATCTCAGGCTGTCACGGTCCCTCGCTAGTTTCTACCATACAGAAAGCTCCAATACTTATGCGAAACAGATCCCATAGGAAGGCTTCTTTGCTTATCCGAAGGTTTGTTCCTAAAGAACATGCCTGATGTTTCTCAAGCAAAAACGATAGGTGTTTCTCATGGTTTTCTCAATCTGTGTAGAATCAGCCAATTCAGACCAGTTATCTCAGACAGTGCTTGAGGAGATGAGGAAGTACGTTTCTGCAACACACTGAAACTCGTTTTGCAGAGCGACGATTCTTCACACATTTCCGTGATGATTTCAAACAAGTGGCGCCATCTTGTTCAGATTATTCATTCAGAGGCGGATGGTCCCATTCCGTTGAGTTTTAGTTGTTTTTATTGAATGAGAAGCGTTCTCCTCATGAGAAACATTACATTAATAAGCATCCGTATGTGTCTATGTGTCTAGCGATCTGAATTCGTATAGCACCATTTCAGAAATCCGTTAAATTTACACCATGTGTACAGAGGACACCACGCACATTCATGGAATCGAGTTCAAAGCGCACAGCTGTACGCCTTCGCGGACTGCCTTTATTCATTCTGAGCTTCCAGACACTTGGTAATCTTTAACCTTGCTGAGGCTTTGGTCTTTAACAGTCTATAGGAATAATTTATTCAGACATCGGAACTTCTCCATTGTATGTTCTCAATGCTCTTTGGCCTGCTACAGGTCCAGTACCCCCTGAAGAAGATGTCGTTGGTGGAATAAGTGCTATCTTGTGGTCTCTTATGCTCTTGCCTTTGCTCAAATATGTACGTCCTCCTCTAAAGCATGCTTCTTTTCTGTCTTTCAAGTTGCACATAGATCGTCACGGCCCTCTATTTTAAGACCAATGAAGGTGACACTTTTGATATACACATTTCCCAGTTATTGATACGGTATCAGGCGAAGGTGGAATTTTTGCCCTCTACCAAGGTCTAATCCCAACCAAAAGAGGTAGCAATGGGGATCGGACATATAATAGTGACAGATCGACAGACCCTGTTTCCGAGAAAAAGGGAAAACACCACCTCAACGAGGTTTTTCATTGGCCTTTGCTTATCTGGGTAAGTCGTAAAACTGCCATGTTTTTTGGTTGCAAATTTGAATTTGGTTTGTATGATTGTTTAGTGCCTCTTTGGAACTTCGTGCGTTTAAACATCTTAAGATCAGCGAAGTTCTGTTCACCATGGAAGCTAGGCTTACTATGTCCGATGGTGTCTTCACACCAGCGGTCTCGGTGACAAGTGCAGTTGGTGGTATAGCAGTGGCAAAACCCTCTGTCGCTCAAGATATCACTCCAATTTCCATCGTACGCCTGGCTCTTCATTGCTATTATACCGATATATCTAGCAGTTTTCATGTCGCCAGGTAATCCTCTTGGCATTGTTCTTAGTACAGAGATTTGGGACATCTCGTATCGCGTTTTTGTTTGCTCCAAGTGCGTGTGGTTCACTCTTTTCGGCCCTGCCTTCACTTATATGTGCCATTGCAGTCTCCTTCATATGGTTCCTCCTTCTTGCAGGTACCGGTATATATAATATCACTTTCTTCCCTGGAATCTTCCGAGCTTTTGACCCCTCCCGTGCTGTTCTCCGTATAAGTCCCATTAACTCTAAATCAATGCAACGACGTGACTTCTGATGTTCCACATCTAGTTTTCGTACGCACAAAGAACTATGATCTCCTAGCTGGTATCCTTCTAGCAGTTACTGGATGTGAAGCTACTTTTGCAAAGTAGGTCTCATCGAGCGTTTCTGAGATCACTTCTGAAACCTCCATTCTACTTCCAGTATTGGACAATTCAATGCTTTATCGATACGGGTATCTAGTTACATTGTCAAACTCCAATCATGATCTAATACAAAATTTGCCAGATATCCTTCATAGGATTTGTTTTCCCTTCGTTGGTGTTAGCATACCTAGGACAGGGTGCTCGAATCATTTCCGATGGGAATGTCGTCATAACAAATGTATTCTACCAGACAATTCCAGGACCCCATAGTGGTGCCTTATTTTGGTAAGTTGATGTTTTTGTAAACCCATCATAAGTAGCTTTCTCATGTAGTGCCAGGATTGTTTACGTCTTTGCCATCCTCGCGACTGTAAGTGGTCTGTGGTTTGCTTGTTGATTTGGTACTTTTACTCTCTAGATCATTGCATCTCAAGCTATGATTACAGCAACGTTCAGTCTTGTTCAACAACTCATCAACTCGAAGAGTTTCCCTCCAATTCGGACAGTTTATACATCGGATGTTTTTCAAGGCCAAATCTATATTCCGGGAGTCAATTGGGTCCTTATGATTGCTACTATTGTCGTCGTCGCTACCTTCTCCAACCTCACCAACCTGACTAATGCTTACGGATTTGCGGTAACCACTGTCATGTTTTCAACTACAGTCCTCATCGCTAGCCAAGTTTATTATGTGAAGCACTTGTCACCCATTCTTGCACTCTGCTACTTACTTGGCTTCGGTTTCTTTGATGGTACGATCAAACCAATAATGATGATTCCCTGTAATAACTGATCTCTTCCAAAAGGCCTTTTCTGGGGAGCTGCATACAAGAAAGTACCACATGGTGCATGGGTGTCATTGATGATGGGTCTAGTTTTGTAGGTACATGTCAGTCTCCAGAGTCATCCCATATTTAGTATCATGCAGATTAGTAATAATGTGGTTTTGGACTTGGGCCAAGGCAAGTAACTGTGACATGTTATATGAATGACTAAAAATCCCTCTAAATCAGGCTCTTGAAGACAATTTTGATGGCTCAAACCGTCAAAGTCTTTGCCATTTTATATGCAAAGGCCCCAAAAAATCCAGTGACGGAGAGATCTCTGAGATTGAAGATAGGAATCATGACTCCAGAGCAAACTTTGCGGTATATTACTTGCCTCATGAAGATGCCACAGAAAATAGTGCCAAAGAATGGGAGTGGAGGAGGGAGGTCAAAAGAATTCCTACCTGTGCTGTGTTCTACAAGGCGGCTGATGACAAGGGAGTTCCCCACACCTTCATAGGTCCGCATATCAAATGCCGTGTTATGGTCTAACTCTCAACAAAGTCTTGGCTGTAGGCCTTATACGTCGACTGCCCTCTCTTCCCCGTGTTGTAGCAAGTCTCTGGAATTAGCTGAAGCTGTCTGACTTACAAATCTAACACCATAGATCTTTCTATCAGTTTGCACAGTTCCTGCTGCCCGAGTGTGCAAGCAAGAGAGATATGTTATTTCTAGGGTTCACAGCATCGAGGGCCAGTCAATCTGTAGTCATTGATTTCTCTGTATTGACTCCTGCACTAGGTTTCTATGGTGTTACCTACCGAATTGGGTTCCGAGATGACTTTGATGTTAAAATGGGTGAACTCAGTGATCAAATATGTGACTTTGAGAGGCTTGCCAATCCAAAGGCAAGTGCAGCAATTATTGAGCAAATCAAAGCAATCTCAAAAACTACCACATACATGTTTGTAGCTTTCATCTATCTTGTAATCTCCTTTGATCCATTATGTTTATTCTAGTGTTCCATACTACCATTTTGTGAGCAGGAAGGTCAATGCAGGCATAGCTTCAACGTTTCTCAACTGGGTGCGAATGTACCTCATAGAGGAGATATATCAACGTCTAGGTAAGTTGAACCTATTGTGTCTATAAAGTGGCCAACTGAAAATCATGAGCAATTATATTTCCTGAAACAGGCAACTGGCTGACATCTGAGGATGAGATTATACGGGTTGGTGTCACTGCCATTATTTAAACAGTTGCAGATACATACAGTGTGAAATGTATAAACCTGACCTGTTCCTGGAGAGGTCAATTTTGACTCTATTGGATCACTTCTTTCACTTTCAGTGTCAGCTGGGGTGACATGAGAAACCAGCTGACCCCAGTGTAAGATAAAAAGGTGGAAATTGCATGTTGTGAGACATTGAACCTTGACCATATCACATACACACTCATATTACACAGGGTTGCACACAGGGCCAATGCATCACTGTACACCAACACTCATTAAGACAATATGGGCAATGGCTCCATTGTCCACCCATACACATATATATGTAGATGTTCTGTAGACAAACCCTCAGTCTCTTAGGTTGGACTGGGGTGAGTCAACAACTTACTTGATACTCACCACACATACTGACTGAACCATAGCATAATCTTACAGTTATTTTTAGTTGTAGTTATACTGCCAAAATTCTGCATGTAATAATAATATTCATAATAATCCTACTTGGAGTGTGCACAAATGCATTCCTGCCTTGGTAATATAGACATCCAAGATATAGATGTCCAATCCTTCTCATATGTAGATTTACCCACCTGGAGACACCAGGCAGTCCCCAGACAAAGTTCCACCGGTACAGACAAAGTTTCACCGGTAAAAAGACAGAATGAGGAAATGAGCATGTCTTATAATGCACCACGAATAAAAGAAGAAAAAAGTATCCAAGATGTAAAATTTAAGCACATGGACAGGCCTTTTCGTTTGTGTAAATCTTGGATGTCACAAACTGCCTCAACACCAAACTCAAAAGACCAGGGGCTATCAGAAGTTGGCAAAATGGTATACAAATAAGTGGAAGGAAGCAGGACCATAACAGTCTCAAACTGACGTCGATTGGCTTTCCTTGGACCTCCACCACGCCCATGCCCCCATGCCAACAATAAAGTTAAAAATGCCAACAAAACCAGAGCCTGCACCAAGAAGCACAATGATATACCAGAAAATTCCAACAATACGGTCCAAAGAGCGTCCCAGATAACGTTTAAGATTTGCGCGTGGATCCGGAGTTGGGATGTAAGTACTTGGCAGTCGCAGCATTGGTGGTTTCGACACCAGTGAAGGTGTAGTTGTCGGTGCAGGAAGTAGAAGCATACATACAATAGGTTTCTATGAGGTTTGGTTTCCCTTTAACCGGAGAGGTGATAATGAGGCGAAGCAAACATACATGATCTGAAGTTGTATAACTTGGAATAGATGTGTACAAAATGTTTTTGATGTTGGATTCGCTGCAAACATCAGGAGAATCGGTGTATGTTGCATAGAGCACCCTGTCTGTCCAGGAAGGTATGCGTTTCGCACTGATGTTAGATTAGTTCGTGACCATCGAGATCGGATACTGGGAGATACCACACCTGTATTTGTCCACCTCACCCAATAAATATTTGTAGCTGCATTTGAACTGCCAGAACTTGCCTTCGTGTAGTCCTTGCAAGACAGTACCTTTCCGCCATTCGACCAATAATTGATCAAAGTCCTTGAGTTGTTCGCGGGTACTTTCTTCATCCAATGTTCGCGCAAAATCTGTGCTAGGCCGAAGTGCAAGTGGATGCATTTGAGGAATATCAAGTCGGAAGTTGAGGTCACCGAGGAAGAAGAGGTGTGAAGTGTCATAAATTGTACTGGAAGAATTCGACTCCATCTCTATGACGGGAGGGAAGAGTAGAGTGCCAACGATATGCTGATAATCCGCAAGACGAGCTGCCAGCTTTTGCTTATGTGCTGTTAAATGTGCGCACACAAAACTGGATTGGACGAAGACTGAGTGTCAACGAAGGCATTCACTAAATGGACGACTCACGTGAAAATCTCTCCAACGCTTCCTTGGCTGCCTGGGATACGAAAGCGCACACCAACCGCCCCTTTGTTGCCCATATACGCAGGTCCTGTGCCTGTCCATGTGGTATGTACATCGCACACAGTACGTGCAATGGTATCATCCCGTGCATAAACCAACAGTGCCACTCCAACATTCACAACTCTGGCAATCAAAGAGTAGCGCTCCTTGTTCGGGGCATTGGCCTCGACCTGTGACAATATAATATCGTTTCTGTTTTCAATCACAGCTTTCGAGAACCCTGAAACTACCGATAACGCGTGAGATCTTGAGAGTTTGTATACACTTGGTGTAAATCACACATACGGCCAAGGTGCAAAGGAAGGAGTTCTTGAAAGCCAACGGCCACAATGTCGGGCGCGCGACGGTCCTTGGTAAGGAAGTTTGAGACTTGAAATGTGGGCGATAACCAGTCAACAAGATCTTGCGGAAGACCACATATACCTTGCGAATTCGTGTTATAAGAGGCGATTTCGACAAGCAAAGTGTCAGAAGTCATGGCACAAGAAAGCAAGTATCAGACAGCATCATGATCATGGCATCAAAACATCACGCATCCATGCATCACATCAAGCTCAGCTCAGACTTCTGATGGGCGCAATCATTCCAATTTATACAACTACTCTTTAAGTGAATGCTCCTTTGGTTACCTGCAAGTCCTTCAACAGTCCTGTTTTCAAACTATACACCCATCCATGCACTCGCACGTTCCTCCTGCTGTCATTTGACGCCCAGGCGTTTATCAACGTGCTGGTTTTGCTTAGATTTTCGACCTGCAACTTGACGTTCTCTTCGACGACGATGGGCAATGCCTCCTCTTTGGGTGTTGTGGAGAGGCCAAGCATTCCAACAAGCCTTGTGAGAGGTTCAAGCCACTGGTTAAGCGGTGCCTCGTATGACAGCGTGGGTATCGTCAAAAGTGGTCCGTCTTCGGGGAAGGTTCTGCGCTGGGCGGCGGCAAGGCAAGCTGCGGCACCTCCACACTCGGTATGTCCAACCACCACGACTAGAAATTAGTCGAAAGGTTGGAAAGAAAAGGTACAGTCAAAACAAAGCAAGCACCGGTTTGCACACCAAGCTGGTTCACAGCATACTCTAGGACTGCTTCAGAGTTCACGTCATTCAGTGGAAATTGGCTGTGGTGGGATCAATAGGTTAACCTGAGCCGATGATACGGGAACCCTGCACCACAGACTTAGCTATATTACGATGAACAAAGACGTCTCCTGGACGGGCCCCGAGGAGGATCGATTCGGGAACTCTGGAATCGGCACAGCCTATCCAAAGCGTCTGATTGTTCATTAGAAATGACTTCCAGTGGTCTGATCAGAGAGACGTACATGGGGGGCTTGACCCTTGACTGATTCTTGGAAGAACCCTGGCTTGGCAGCCTCAATGTCTTTAGCCCACTGCGCATTTGCAGCGAAGAGGTCAATGAGCAATGTATCGGATCCTGCCATTGAGATATATTATGACGATAATGAGAAGTTGAGAGTCGAACGGAGTGAGCGAGGACCAGCGTAAGTAATCTGATCGTCGTTTTTTACTCCCCGACAAGGCGAGGGCAAACAAACGGCCCTCGACAAACAACCGTTGAAATTTGCGGAGGACAACGCGTACAGCAAATTGTTCTCAGACGTAGACGTTGGTTTGAAAAATGCATAGCTGGCCTAATCTCATATGGACATGAGTATGGAAAGAGCGTATGTAATGTTTTGTGCCGACATTGGCGAGCCCATCCTCCACAACCAACGAATATCGATCGCTCAGACATATATCAAGGGAGATTGCAAATCTAGTTCATCTTTCTGACGAGGTTGTTAATGTTCTCTTCCCTGTCACCGAAATCACCGCCCTGGACAAAGTGCTTGAATTTGCGTGTTCTCCAACCGCCCGTAGGATTGGAAAGCTTGAAGGGCCAGAGGAAGTTGGATGCCTTTATAACCAATAATGAATATGTTATCGACAGAATGGCATGTCAATTGAGGTTATACCTGTTTGAAGTTTGGGCCGGCGGTGAAAATTTCATGAATTAGGTCCTCAACAGAAAGAATGTCGTATTTTGCGAGAGCCTCCTCAATGACACCGTTATGTGAAAGGGGAATACGCTGCTTATCGACCTTGCCATAACCCCGCTTGTAGATGAGCTCACGAACCGACTTCAAATTGGGCTCGCTGTTGAAAAAGTGAGACGGTAGTAATGCAAAACTTGAATGAAGAAACACACCCATATGCGATGTAGGGCTCAACAAGACGAAGCATTTGTTGTGTTGCACGGGTAGCCTTAACAAACACGCCATTGTTGATTTGAAGCAAGCGAAGAAGCTGCAGGATTTTGCGAGGTTTCGGCGCGATTTCATTGATACTTGTCGTATGTCAGAAGTTAGTTTGCACCTTTCACCAAGGATAAACCGACTCACCCACGGATACGAACAACGAAGTAGACCTTGGGCTGAGCAGGAACGTAGAAGTCACCTGCAGCCCGCGCAACCCGCTTCAAACGGATCTCTTCCCTCTCCTTCTGCTCGTACTCTTTCACGTAGGCTTCAGCACGTTTGAAGATGACCGTCCGCTTGGTCTTTTGTGCCTAAAGATCTTCATTCAGCGCAAAACTCGAAAGATATTCCATCCAGAAGCAGAAGAAAAGTCAGTCCCGAAAGATGGTTATTTGAGGGCAACATCGCAGAATCAAAGATCCCGCTAGCCGTCATTCGAATAAATCGTATACATCATAACTTGCTCCAATCCAACTAGTATGTCGGTACCTACCTTACGAGCAGCAACGGCAGCAGCGAGGCGTTCCTCCCGAGCCTTTTCATTTTGCTTGCGTTTCTTGAGGAGAGTCTCCGGGACTTCGACGGCCTGATGCAAGAGCTAAATAAACCGAGTGGACAACTCGACTTTAAAGGCGATCCTCACCGAAGCACTGGGCACACTGAGTAGTCAGAGGCGTATGGATTAGTTTGGTGGGGCTTGAGAATGTGAGTTACATACGTGGTGGAGGGGGCCATTGCTGATCTTGAGGAGCGTCAATACCTTCGGACACAGCTGAACTTCCTGTTCGGGCCCGGTGGCTTGACCTGTATAGTCTGACATAATCGTTTCTCACACAAGGAACTTATTACATAATCTTGCTGTCCCGAGTCTTTGTGTCAACGCACCTGAGTTACTTACGTAACGTAGTTGGGAATAAAATTCACTTTCACTTTCACTTTGTCTCACTTTCACTTTGTCAAGCATTCTTGCAGTCGATCGTAATGATATGGGCGCCAACTGACTCTATTGTTTCTGCGGTAAAAATGTTGATGATTTTGTAGGAGAAAAGCACCTGGCATAGCAAGTTTGAGGCTATGTATGTGGTTTCAAATCTGTTGCACGAAAGTGATCTTCTTTCCAAATTTTGGTGCTGATAAGGCTGAGCTCTGCCTGATGTGGGTGATGTGGGTAATGTGCACAATATTGAATACTGGGCTTGCCGTGCATAGTGTTGCTGTAAGCCTGCAGCTTATAACAGTTCAAATATCCTTGTCGTGGAACTGTATATTTTGAGCCAGGTATCTGAATCATATAATTGATTCAGATATGTCCCTTTTATCAGCTGTAACGGCCGCTGTGGTCTGTTACACTGGCCCTCTTACAGTTGCCATGCTAAACTCGACAAAACTAGAAATAGACGACTTGGAGGTACATAGTATTACTGGCATGGTCCGCGTGCGAACAGCCGTGGTCCGTACTACATACTACATTGGTGGTGCCCCATGTATGCTACGGACGCCTTTCCTATTGAGTGTTGCGAGAGCCATTAGGGGTGCTCAATTCTCTGTTCAGTTCGTTCTGTTCACTTTTTTTGACGGTGCGGACTTTCGGCAATTTCCACGAACTACGAACAGAGAATTGAGGGTAAGTACCTGTTCGTCAGGGTTCACGACGTCAGTTCGACAGCTTTTTGCTGTGGGGTCTGAACTGTTTTCTCCTGCCGCAAGCCTGCCAGTCCCTCGTCACTGATCAAATTGATAACCTGTCTTCCACAACAGAGGGCTCTTGTGAAATTTTTCTGAGCTTCTTTCTTGTCTTTGGAACTGAGACTACTCTTCGGCCACTTGATACATGGACACAAACACTACTTCTGTGGAGAAATCCAATAGTTCAGACTGAATATCTGCTATAGATCTTTTAGGCATGTGGATAGTTAATCGACGATTCTCTCTTCCTATCTAATCATGATTTGTCGGGATACAAATATTTAGAGCGGAATCTGAAAGGAGAGTTCGAACAGTAGTTCGTCGGCTTTTCGGCAGTTCATCAGGCGGTGTTTGAATTTCCCAAAAAAAAAAAAGTGAACAGAACGAACTGAACAGAGCACCCCTATTGGGCCAGGATCACACCTTATAATACCTGACTTATCACCAAACATCATTATGTAAGAATATTTGGAGGAGGAGGAGGAGGAGGAGGTAGTCTCCCGGCGAGGTCCACGTATGAACAACCGGGTTCCGCACAACACACGTTCGGCCGCGTACCACGTGTGCCACGGGCATCTGCCCCTTCGTACGCTGTGAAAACTCTCAGGGATAGCCCATTCCTCGAGCAAATGTGAGGATGAGTTTTCCCTAAGAGTCATCTCACGTCACCGGGTAGGAGATGCGCTGGGTGGGAGGCCTGCCACCGTCTCTATTACGACGCGAAGTAGTAAATTTACTGATAAGTGGCTAATTGCAGTGCTCAAAAACTGTAGTCAACGTGATACAAAATAGTGATTAATAGTCTACTCTCCCTGCCCCGCAGGGGGTGTATATGGCTCTGTCGCGTCGAAAATAGAGAAAACTTGGAAGATGAAGCGCCCAAAAGCTGCCGCACATCGCTTCGATGTTAGGAGTGTAAGGAGGAAGTGTGATGAAGGCACGTTGCCCCACGATGCTCCTAAGTCGGTGTCAATGTTGTGTAGTACCTGACGAAATCGAGCACGGGTGTCAATGAGCTCCACCGATCCTTCACACACAAGAAGAGCGTGGATCTCGTCCTCGATGTTTGCACCGCAGAAGCGGCAGAGTCGCCATTGGCGAGGTACCTGACGGGGAAAGTCACCAGGTACAGGCTGTACAGATAAAGTCCGGATGCAGTGTGGCAGATTGATAGAAACAGATCTGTATACATATGAGGACTTGTGACCAATCCCCCGTGCGTTTCTCCCATATCGACCTCTTTGCAGGATGGTGAGGCCTCTTTGCACGACACGTTCTTCTTTCTCAAGATACCTGTCCTGTAGTCAACAACGTCATCAGTAGCCTGCCTCTCTGGTTTCGAGTGGGTAAGTCTTTATCTCCCTCCTTTGTATCTGTTCCCGCTAATCGGAGTCAAGTCCTTCAACTCAAGAAACCAGACTCCATGCACGATTGCAGCTTACCTCGGTGGTGTTTGTAACGCTGGTCGTATGTCCAACTTTCTGTTACTGTGGGTATCAGAACTGATCAGAAGACCAGAGTTCGAGATCGACCCATTAGGTCCCGATAGGGTCTATGTCGGGCCCACTGTGGCACAAGTAAATTCATGCAAGTGCAGCAGTGTCTTCTACAACCTGGTCAGTGCTTGTGCAGACTGTCAGGGCAACGACTGGTTGCGGTAAGCTTGATTTTCCCCACACACCATATCGCCTTATTGCCTTTACTTTGTAACAGATGGTCTGAATGGAAACTTAATTGTACTACTGTATACCCTGCATTGTAAGCTAATTTTCGAACATTTAATTTGACTTTGGCTTCCCTTACCTCTCCATAGCTTTATGGGCAATATTCCTTCAGGAACTAGCGTACCTCACTACGCGTACCTTGATCCAACGGTATGTCTCCGCGTTTTACGAGGATATTTGCGTTGATGAAAAGTGATATAGTCTGAGGACACCTTCAACCAAACCGAGGCCATGCAACCGGCAGTACTGAGTGAGTGATACCCATATTATACATAAATTGAGATTGATCCAACTTCATGCAGGTGCACCGGAATCGACCGCCCCTGCGCAAAGCACTGGGGGCCCTGCCCCTGCGCAAAGCACTGGGGGCTCTGCCTCTGGGTTTTCACCTTCAGAGTCTTCTTCAAATGCTGGACCTATCGCTGGTGGCGTTGTTGGAGGTGTGGTGGGTATCACCTTGATCGCTGCATTGATTTTTTGGTGGACTCGTCGTCGTCGCTCGAGGACTGCGCCCTCTGCCGAAGTTGACCTGGCTTCTGCCGTACCAACTTCCCCACCTCCTATGAGTTTCAATACTGCTCCCTCAAGCTTTTCGGCCAATATGCCCTCACAGCGGCTTTACGTGAGATAACTAGTCTCCTTTTTTAAGAAACTCGCCTGATATATATGTAGGACCCTTCCGATCCAAGTACTTATCCCGCACCGGTTACTCCTGCAACCGACTACACTGATTCCAGTCAAATGCTCCTTACCCATGTAACTGGTAGCACTTATCCTACATCGTCTACACCTGCAGGACGTTACACTGGTGTCCCAGAACTTTAATCTTGAAAGCTACACAGTGTAAACAACCACTGCTTTATGGACAGTAGTCTGAAAAGGTTTTTTTCCTCCGCTATGTAGAACGCTTTCCTCTGTTCGAATCGACTGCCATATGATAGTATCAAGTTTAGCATTGAGAGTGAAGTAAAAGCCAGGTACAACAAATAAGTGATTGTGGTCTGACCAATCTAGCATGGAGTTAGGATCCGACTACTCCGGTCGTGTCAGTCTAGACTCTACCGAACATAGTAAAAAGGTGTACTATTCCCTAAGTACCATACAGCCGGGAACGGGTGTGTCAGTCGCTAGTCAGTGCTTGTATCAGTGGATCAACGAATGATGACAATCGATATCTTTTTGGTTTCCTTCCTGACAAGCATTTGTTGACACAATCCCGTGTGAATCGCTTCTGCGCATCTTTTCACACAGGCATGAGACAAAGATTTGGATCTCACTAACAATTCAGCAGGTCCTGTCTATCAACTCCCATTCGCATTCACGAGTGACGATATGTCGGTTATTTTTCTAATGCTGCTGTTGGTGGTGCGGACTGTCGCCCAATTATCGAACGTTACAACATGTATTCCACAGTATTCATGGGTCTGTTATAATTTTCCTGATCCTTTGTAAATCTAATATTTGTCCTATATTAGGCCATTAACTCACGAAACCAAACACCATGCTTAGTCGCTGCGTCTCTCGAGGCTGCCTGCACACCAAATCAAAGTCAATTCTTCATTTTTTTTCACGCTATGAAGTCTGATAGGTCTCTTTTAGCAATATCTATAGATGAATTGCGGCCTGGCACACATTATCTCGGTCCAACTTCTGCTCAAGCAAACAGTTGTTTCTGCAATGTTGTCGTGTACTCTTTGGTCAGTGCTTGCGGAGGATGCCAAGACCGTAATTTTACGAATTGGGGAAATTGGACGATGAATTGTACTCAAAGTAACAACAAAACGTGCCTCCTGCTACGCATTTTACACCGCTTGTGTCTGACAGACGCCCAGATATCCAAACCCAACACCTGCGTCCGTCGAGATACCCAAATGGGCTTTTTTAGATATTAGCAAGGTGTGGTCTCTCAAGTATAATTTTGACTTTGTATCAACGACCTATAGACGGACTGGACTTTCAATGCCACTAGAGCAGCTGCGATTGCAGGTGAGGTCAACATCTCAATTGACAATTTGTGCATGAGCAGATGGACAGTCCTCAGAAGCCTCTCAATCATCGACTTCGAACCAGCCAGCATCGACCGGAAGTAATTTGCCAACTTCAACAGAGCCGTCGGAGTCAGCCGCTACTAGTGAGATGACATCCCACGCTGGCGCCATTGCCGGTGGAGTTGTTGGAGGCATCGCCGGCATTGCCTTGATTGCCTTGGCTGTGTTTTGGTTCTTCCTGAAACGCGATGGTGTATGGAAGAATCAAAGGAAGAATCATCAGCGTATTGATCTTGACGCGGAGGTTTTACAGCCATCGTCTACGGGTGATACTCCCAAGGATCATGCTGTATCGCAGACCATGTCCAGCGTTCACAGGGCAGGGCCTCTATCAAATGCCAGTCTATTGGTAAGAACCCCATCTGACAAATTGAGATTTCGCTCAATGCTCAGCAGCAACCACAATCTACGGGAGATGCCTTTACTCCCGTCACCTCACCTATGTTTACCACACTAAGTGTTAGAAACTCCATGGAAAGTCTTCCATTTACTGGTTCGCAAGTCACCAGAGGTGCATACTCTGGTGCTGCCGAGATCTGATCGGGGAATGGCGATTGACTCTGAAAGTCAGATGTGTTGAGGCTACCCTATATTTATCTGATGAAGTGATTTTTTGTAGATGCATAGTGATAAGTAGGCACGTGTTGTACAATAACTGACTTGTAATCCCACAGTAAAATCCCACAAATATCACGAGTTGTTGTCTTCGATGTCCATTGCCGATGATAACGCAGCTTCTTCAAATCTTCTTGATCATGAGCAGCCTAACACCCGTTATGGAAATCATTCTCAGCATTCGGCCATATCTTGGGCCCATGGAGGCAGCTTCACTTGCTCAAAAGAGTTTTGACACATATTTGTACACACTTACCGTTTACTCTTTTGCACGAGGCACAGACTGGCGAGTTTGCACCGCGTGGGGCATTTACACTCGCTCTACTTAATCCACTCAAAAGTGAAAAAACACATTCGCCATGTGCAGTCAAGCATCGACTATGCACACTTCCTGGCAGTACCTTCTGTCGTCTGGAGATGCTAATGCCTGGACACAGGAATCATCTAGTTCTTCTCTGGATTTTAGCCCACGTTCAGCAACCCTTTCACAGGGAAGGAAGTTGATTGATAGTACGGAAATCATCCGAACATTGTCCGTATGAATCCACGAACCATCTTTAAGATATCGCGTTTTGTCAACCCAATGCTTCTGCATCACGAACCTTGTCCCAAGGTTTTGGACCATTCCAATCGAAGTGCGTATATCTCAAGTGACCTTGTCCACCGAGCCTACCAAGGAAACTTCTCTGAAGATGGATTAAATGGAACATCAACTACCACAGGGCAGTTTCTTGTCTTTGGTGCGTTGCGTAATCCTTTGGCTCAGCGACCGACAAGTGAAGTCACCCGTAGTGAGCTTATTAAACATCCACATCTGATGCTCGCTCGCAATGTCTCAATTACTGGTGAGCCACAATCGCTATACAACAGAAGAGCGTTCATACTTGATTGTAATTAGAAGCTGCACCAATGAAGACACCTGTGGAAAAGCATACCATGAGCCTTGTGGTTTCTGGAGTCATCGGCGCGCTTTGTGCCCTTACGGTTGTCCTCATTGTTGTGATAATCATAGTGGTTTGGCGTAGACGTCGTTACCAACGAGTCTGCGGTGACATAGAACGTTCGAGCACCAATTCATACTACTCTTCGCCAGGGCATACAATCCCGAGTTTTGCCGGCATAGGAAGCTTTCTGACAGTCAGGGGGTCTATTTCGTCGAATATCAGCCCTTCAATGCCAACACTGCGGTCACAGACGTCGATTGAACTCGAACGAAATACGAATGTCAGTGTGTCACCACCACCACGATCAGGGGAATTTACCGTTTTACTTCCAGACGACTTGTATATGCCTGTATGTTCCCATTTGCCCGAGTCTGTGTGTGTAGGATGTTGAAGACGACATTTTTAGGTTCCTGCGGGAGAGACATCGCCTGCAGCGGAATCATCACACGTGATGTGTACAACACCAGGTGGAGATATTAATGAATTACCTGTTAGAAAGCTTGCTAGAGAATATGGACTTGTAAAAGGCGACGCAGCTCTGAGGTCTCCGAGTCGGACAATCTAACTAACGTAGTGCTTGTATACAAAAAATTCTATCATTAAAACAATTTCATATCCACGCGTGATGTGTTTTCATGGTCATATGATTTACCTCGCGTGTTTCTGCTGTATCGTATCCTGTTGTTTGACTCGACTGTATGTCGGACCCATCCTCCTTCACTTCTCCAATCCTCTCCCTTCCTCCATTCTCTTCAGCATCCATCTCCCGACTACAAGCCCTCTACTCCGATATCTCGCGGCATAAGCATTCAAATCCCACTTCTTACAATTTCAGCGTTGAATGGTGGCGACGGGTGCTCGAACTAGCAGTTAGTTCAGGCATGCAAACCGACACATCTAGCCGCCTTCTCCTTGATTGTGGGCCGCGACTCATGGAACAGGTTCGAGTGAAGGGTGTGGGCAAACCGCTAGCGTTAGGTGCTGTAGTTGTGCGTTGCTTGTCTCTGTATTTCACGTTTCTATGGCTAACGGACGCAATCTTCGCCTAGTCAGACAGAATTGCAATCCACCAAGGTACTCGTTGCGCGCTCTGAGTTTCTGTCAGCGCAAAAATCGATCCATGACCCCGGATGGTTGCCCACACGGATTGCCACATTCGTTATCGGTAAGCCACTGTGGTGGGCATTGGAACAGATGGGTGTCGTTGGAGAGGAAGGGTTCCTTGGTGGGGGTACTACAAGCCGCAGTCAAAAGGATACGACGTGGTGGGGGGAGTACGTGTTTGTGCCCCTTGTGGAAAAGGCAGCAGATGCGATTCTGGAACGTCAAGCGACGAAGGTAGGTGGTGTGGGGAGCCAAATATACTCGATGGACATGTTCAGACGTGAGTTTGGGTTGGTGCTTGGTGTGGATGTACTTTCAGACGTCGATGTGATGGTTCTGCTGAAGTTTTTGGAAAGGGATCGGTCGGCGTTGGTATTTGATCAAGAGGTCATGAGTTTCTGAGTGATTTTGTCTAACGCTAATTGATGCTCACATTCATCTAGGTCGTGAAATTCCTTTCAGACAACATCTCAAATCCTGGAGGGATCAATGCTGTCGACAGAGGCATCCTCGAGCTCAGGAGCTTCGTACAAAGATTACATGCCCAAGTTGGCAGTTTGCAGTCCAAAATGGATGAGTACGAATGCACCTTGATGACTGTTATTTTCACTCATGTGCACGTATCGATTAGGTGCACGAAGAAAGCGACGGCCGCGATTCAGCGCAAACAGAAGACAGTGGCATTGAGCCATCTTCGTTTGAGAAAGGAGCTGGAAGATCTTCTTTCCAAACGTTTGGGTTCTCTTGACAATCTTGAAAAGAGTCTCCTTCTTGTAGAAGCTGCGGCAGGTGACATAGAGGTAGACCACATACCATTGTTCTTACTTCTAAAATGACACACCTGACAATGTATAGATCATGAAGACCTACGAATCTTCGACAGCGACCCTTCGCGCAATTCTTGCTCACCCGTCTCTTCAAAAGGATTCCATTGATGCTACAATCGAGGCACTTGCTGAAGTCAATGTTGAGGCAAAAGAAGTAGACGACGCTGTACGAAAAGGAGCCGATTTTGCGCTCGGTGTGGAAAGCATAGACAATGGAGAGTTAGAGGAAGAGCTGAAGGCACTCATTTTGGAATCAGAGAAGGAAAAGGAACAGGAAGAGTTGGATAACGCAAAGGAGTTGAGCGAAAAGTTGAGAGATCTACCAAAGGCTCCTTTCGATGTGTCGCTGCCAACTGGGGAGACGCGCTCAAAGATAGCACAAACTTGAGGACATTGTTTAACCGGATGTATTTATGAGAGTCATGAGACCTATCGATCCTACTACTGCAAAATAGATTGTCATTGCGGGAACCCTGATAGTTACACAATTGGTGTTGGCTCCTCGCGGCATACACCACCTTCGACCTGCACGAATCTGGTCCCAATCCTACCTGCTTGCTCGTCAGAATGTGTAATCCACAGGATTGCCTTGAGCGTAGCATCTCGAGCCTGGACCTCGTTGAGCAAGTATCTCTCAACGGCTGCAGACGAGACCGAATCCAACGCTGAAGTTGGCTCTGAACAGACTATGATCAAAGGGTACGATATAACAAAGAAGGGGATATTCACCATCGAGAAGGAGGACTTCAGCACTATTGAGGCCTAAAGCAATTGCCAAGGTCAGTCGTTGAGCTTCTCCACCACTCAGGCTGGACCACTCGCGGTCCCAAAGGTGGTGATCGATACCCCATTCACGGCATATTTCAAGAGTACGATCTAAAGGATCGTAGGGCCCGCTCCCTGAGTTCTTGAGTTCGTGAGCATGTGCTTGATGAGCAACGAATGCAGTGACTTTTTTCAAAAAGTCGTGAGGAGTGCCGGGAAGTAAAGGTGGACGTTGAGGGACATAGCATACTCGAGTGCGGAAGGAAGGAATGCCTGGATTTATAGAATGAGACAATGTCACTATTTCAACACGGTATGAGATTACCGTATGACTTTGGTGAACTGCAGAGAGGTGAGATGGAGAAAAGCGGGAGTTCAAATTAGTCGACAAACCTCCCGCGATAGAGAACGTCACCCTTGTAGACGATGAGATGGGCAATGCACTTGAGAAGAGTGGTTTTTCCAGAGCCACTCTTGCCTCGGAGGACGACGATGTCGCCCTGGTTGACCAGGAGATCAACAGCTTCAAAGACGGACTGGCCGTCTCTGGAACAGGTAACATCACGTAGCTCCAGCAGTGGGGTGGTCATAAGGACCAATGTAAGACGGCCGGGGCTGCTATATTCTTAACCATGGACGAATATCACTCAATGACGCACGTGTGATTAATTTGCATTTCGAAGACCCAGCGACGAACCAGCTGGACGGCAGACCACGTTATTCTACATACTCGCTGTAAAGTTTTGCCTAAAATGGAACACGTCGAAATTGCACGCGACGAACATTACCTGACCCAGTAAAACAAACATCGTTACTATACTGTGACCCGTTATGCAGAGTGGACAAGGCTCTGATAACTGCCAGTCATTTCCATAGCGGGAACCCCCAATGAAATAATAGTCATAGCGGGACCGAACCGCGACATAATTGCTCACTAACAAGTTAGCATTGACTCGAGCTCACTTCCAACTCCTTACGCCTTCATTCACACAGCACCAAATGCCACCCAAAGATAACAGGAAAAAATCTTCTGAGGGCATCGTCGTCACTGCCCAGCAGAGTAGATTCCATGTAGACGCTGTTGATGCCCCCGCGACAAAAGAGGTATTCTACGATATCCAATCCCACTTCTTCCATCTCATCGGTTTCGTCAATTCCTAGATTGATATCAAAGATCTCACTCTGTCTGTCGGTAGCCGGGATCTGCTTTCTCATACAAACCTCACCCTCCGAGAGAACAGACACTATGTACTTGTCGGTCGCAACGGAACTGGTAAATCGACCCTGATTCGTGCTTTGGCGGAGGGCCGTATACCTGGTGTTCCATGGAGTTTGAATATGCTCCTTCTAGGCCAGACGGATTTCGTCAACGGCAGCAATCTTGATGAGGGCCTTGCTGCCTTACGATTTGAAGATAGCACCGTCCTAGAGTATGTCATGCAGAGTGATTCGAGGCGCCAACGCGCCCTTGCAGAAGCCAAACGTACGTGTTCTGAGTTGCTAATGGATCATCCCTCTACAACGAGACTAGATTTATCGGAGGCCCTGGAAAACACCAAAGATCCCCTCGCAGTTATCGGTGCGATTCGTAAGCTCAAGCACGAGCGCCACACTCGCGCCTTTGATGAAATGACCAGGATTGCAGCTCGGCGAAGTGGTGCGCGAGGTGTCAAAGTACGCAAGGATCTTCTCGCCGCAGAAGAGCGGGTAGCGGCTTCTGCGGCTTTGCTTCAGCAACCCAGGAGCGAGATAGATGCAACAACCATGCAGGAAGAAATGCGTGAGGCTGTAGACACTCTCGCAGATATACAGGCGTCGCTGGAAGCATTGGATTCAGCGAGTGCAGAGGCGCGCGCACACACCGTTCTCTATGGCCTTGGTTTCTCGCCAGAGACTATCTCGAGGCCGTATTCTATGTTTTCTGGTGGATGGCGGACACGATGCTCTCTTGCGAGCGCACTTTTTCAAAAGGTCGATATCCTCCTTCTGGATGAGTGCACAAATTTTCTGGATTTGCCTGCAATTGTTTGGCTGCAGGGTTTCGTGCAGTCTCTCACTGAGACCACTGTGGTCGTCATGTGAGTTTCACAGCGCATCCAGTAGCGGGAGGTCCTGAGCCCTTTCCTCCTAAAATAGCACTCACGACCGCGACTTCGCAGACGCCGTTGCCGACGAGCTAATCGTCTTGCGCGACCACAAGCTCGAATACTTCAAAGGCAATCTCTCCCTCTACGAGGCAGACAGGCATGCCAAAACGAAATATCTCACTCGCATGCAAGCCGCCCTTGACAAAAAGACCAAACACATGGAATCGTCCATTGCATCTGCACTCAGCGCTGCCAAGCGCACGGGTGATGACAAGAAGCTCAAACAGGTCGCGTCTCGGAGGAAAAAAATAGAAGAACGTTCTGGTCTTGAAGTCGGACTTAAAGGCGGCCGGTTCAAGCTCAATCGAGATCTGGCAGGTTGGCATCTCGCGAATCGTGCCGAAATAGAAATCCCGACCATAGACCCCCTCGTAAAGATTTCAATACCAAGCGAACCACCTGATTTGCGGTTCCCCGGTGCTCTAGTGTCACTTGAAAAGGTGTCCTTTTGGTATCCAGGCGCCAAGACAATGACAATTGCGGATGCGAACCTTGTAATACACCCTGGAGAGCGTGTCGGTCTTGCAGGACTCAATGGGAGCGGCAAGTCTACACTTGTCCGGTTGGCCACGGGGGAGCTGAAACCTAAAAAGGGGAATGTCACGCATCATACAAGAGCGAGAATTCAGCGTTTCTCCCAACATTCTGTTGAGGAATTGGAGGAAAAAGGGAAAGCCGATGAAGAGCTCACGGCTTTAAAAGAGCTGATGATTGTCAGTGCAGGAGAGCTTTCTGAACAGGAAGCGCGAGCACTCCTCGGTGGTTTAGGGTTACCTGGAAAGATTGCGAGTGATGTTCCAATTGCAGCGTTGTCAGGCGGACAAAAGGTTTTTAATGTCTGGAGAAGATTTACATTGTATCTCAATCTCATGAGTTGGTTAGGTCAGACTGGCGCTTGCAAAGCTCATCTACTCCCCGCCACACCTCTTGGTGCTGG
This sequence comes from Termitomyces sp. T32_za158, assembly GCA_018857265.1. NCBI lineage: Eukaryota > Fungi > Basidiomycota > Agaricomycetes > Agaricales > Lyophyllaceae > Termitomyces > Termitomyces sp. T32_za158. Next base: position 3,897 of record JABAJZ010013715.1, on the reverse strand, counting down.
ATGAGGTGACTACACATCTAGACGCGGATACTGTTTTAGCGCTCGTTGAGACTCTGCAAGAGTATCAAGGCGCGCTATTGGTCATTACTCATGATAGGTGTGATCCATCGAGGCTAGCCCTAGGGAGATGACTTATGTCCCTTAGATTCTTTATGAGGTGTGTGGTAGAAGGAGAGTCCCCCCATGAAGCAACGGGAGAGAGTTATGATGAAGAGGAAGAAGAGGAAGCCAGGCAATGGAAGGCCAAGCCTGGAGTCGTGTATCGCCTGGTCAAAGGACAGCTAAAAGCACTACATGGTGGAATGCGGAAATATGAATCAATTGCGCTAAAAGCGAGCAATCAAGTGGGAGTCTCTAGATAGATAAGATAGTAGTCGATTTGATCAATTCTGGTCATTGACCATCATGGTTGCCATTCGTCTCCGCCATCCTTCCGGCGTGTCTACTATACAAGTTGCCCTCGACCGTGACGATTTTACTGTCCAAGATCTCCAACAGGAAATTTATTCCGTCACACAGATCCTCCCTTCGCGGCAGAGCTGTGAGTGAACCTCATCTCCAACCAGATTCACCAATGTAAACATGATGTGATCCAATCAAGTAAAGGCCGGATATCCACCACGATCGCTGACTTTGATACCAGAGCTTCCGACAGAGAGCCTTGGGCTCAAAGCAGGAGAACAGATTATCGTCGCTGAGCTACCAGATGTCACCGCATCTCCAGGTCCATTCCTACCGACTTCGAGTCGGAGCACAGAAGATTCCCATCCACCCGCTGGTTCCAGCCCATCTGGATCCTCAATACCAGAATCTTCGCCTCCTCTGTTCCTTACTCGCCGCTCTCCACCGTCACAATCTAGCGGTCCAGACTACGTTGAGATGGACGGTGGTGTCCTGATGCACAGAGTATGGTGTTGTCAGATCTACATCGCAGAATTTTGTTTGAACACTACTGCATCAGGTCGTGCCAGACGATAACTCATGTCTCTTCTCTGCTGTGGCATTATTGTTCGAGCAGACCATTGACAAAGCTCCTGAAATGCGGAAGAGTACGTGACATGCCCCAAAGTGAATGATCCTGACTCATATGGTTAGTCGTTGCGGAAGGTATCCAGAAAAACCCGTCAACGTATAACGAGGCCATTCTCGGGTAAGTGTGTCTAATCTTGGAGAAGTCATCTAACGTTGTTTTTAGCATGCCACCAGAAAAGTATATTGCAACAATCCTCAAGCCAACAACTTGGGGAGGAGCAATTGAGCTCACCCTCCTCGCCACACACTATAACACAGAAATTGCAAGCCTAGACATTGAGACAGGCAGGATAGATCACTTCTCTTCCTCAAATGGTTTTGCAGGTGGCATGCGTTGCATCCTTCTGTATTCTGGTATCCACTACGATGCGGCGACTTTGGCTCCGATGCCTGAAGCACCTGGAGAGTGGCACCAGACGCTGTTTCCAGCTGTACGTCTTTCTGTCTTTTATTCAGAACGTCTGAGGAACTTCAACTGCTATAGAGTGCCTTGGATAATCAAGACCCTGTGATGATTGCAGCAGGGAAATTGGCAGATATCTTGCGGGCCAAGAAAGCATATACGAATACTTCAACATTCGACCTGAAGTGCGAGGTATGTCCTTGAACTTTTTCGACAGCCTAGTGTTGACTGCCTGGTAGACTTGTGGTAAAGGATTGAAGGGCGAGAAAGACGCTCGTGTTCATGCGGAACAGACAGGGCATGTCCGTTTTGGAGAATACTAAACATATTTACCGAAATTGCAATTAATGAAACCTGGGCGTAAGCGCGATCATGCTCTCGAGCTCCGAGGACTGCACGATGTTTTTCATGAGGGTCATCCGAAATGGTTCTGGTCATGAGGAAAGGATCCATCGCCAAAACATTGGGGGTACCGCGGATCGAACGCGGGACCTTCAGAAACCTCATGATCTTCAGTCTGCTGCTCTCCCAGCTGAGCTATACCCCCCGTCCATAGGAATCCACATCACAACCATATTAGAAGGTCTTCAATTTCAAAGGATACGTTCAAAGTCATTTACACTTTACAAAAGTTCACATTCGAATTCTAGAACCACAGGACAATGATCAGAGGCCCCATAAATTTCATCTCTGATTTCACACTGGATACCATGTCAGCTTAGCATCTAGAATCTGAAACTAAAAAACCGACTAATTTTGCTTGTTCGGCAATACGTTCGCTCAGTATAACTGGATAAAAGCATCAGCTGGGCAACTACATAGTTAAGATGAAACCCTACACATATCAAGGCGCCATCCCGTCCCACTCTGCCGACAGTTGAAACGATAAGAGAAGTAGGTATAATGTCTGAGATCTGGGTGCATTTGACGCCAGATGTCGACAAACTTTTCGGGGGCGTCCGTGGAGTTTAATATATTCTTGAAAGCAGTTGTTTCCACTTCTGTATACCCAGGTGACTTGTTCCAGTTAGACTTCGCATTTCGAAGATCTGCAATTGGATTCGGGGAAGTCTTTAATCGACCACAGAAGTTCCTCACCCATCTCTGTTGGAGCAACATTCAAGTCTCCTGTCCATATGACAGGTTTCTTTTTATCAAGATCTCGAATATAGGCGTCAAAGTGAGTATTCCACTCTTTTTTAGCCTCTAGAGTCTGATATTAGGAAATGAGCTTCGTTCACGTCGATTGGTTCAATTATACCTTGAGACCTTGGCCTGCATTGACAACATAGGTGCCAATCAAATAGAATGTCTCAAATTCTAGCATGATTATTCTTCCTTTCGTCTCGGATGGGTCAGGATGGCCAGGAAGTGTCATGTTCACATTTAGTGGTTTATACTTTGACAAAATGGCTGTGCCAGCTAGAAAACCCGTTAGTCGGTATTTACATACTTAAATGCTAAACTTACAGTATCCCTTTTTTTCAGCGATAGACCAGTAACGGTAAGGGTAGAGATTCGCTAAAGTAGGATCAACAGGCTCATTATTGACCTGCGAATGGGTCAGCTACCAGATTGCGCATATGTCGTGACATACTTTTGTCTCAGTGAGGACCAGAATATCGGCGTCTTCTGCTTCTACATAGTATTTAAACCCCTGCCAAAAAGTCTTGTTACACAGAAGACACGCGTCAAAAGTGTTCATACCTTCTTCGAGCTCGCTGCTAGACCGCAGATATTCCATGTAGCGATTCGTAACGTGCCTGGTGTTTTCTGAGGGAACGTGATAGTGACTGGGAGAACCTTATTTGTAGGCTGTGTCTTTTCTAAGGTCTGTGCAACATCGGTGAAGTTTGTTTTCGACTGCTCTGTCTTCAAACGAGCTATCTTTGTATTCTCTTCTACGTCTACCGGATGTTTACGTTTGGTGCGGAGCATTGAACAAAGGTGGCCCTTTCAAAAAACATCCACTCCAGGCAAAAGCTACACGTGATTGATTACATACCATTCCAGCGCTAACGTGTCCTGGATCAGTCGTTTGGGCTTCTTTTCTGTAGGACTAATTTGCCTCGTCTCATATCATGTCTTTCTTCAACTCTATCGGGTGGGTTGGTTCCTCTACGTCGAGTTGATTTTCATGTTTTCACTAGTCGGTCGATGACCCGAGTCCAAAGGCCCAAACGATCTCCCACATCGTACTATTTACCGCAACCCATTCCATGATATTCACGTATTTTCATAGCACTACAATGGTTTAGAAGTTTCCCTTGACCAGAGCAGCCTCGACGAATGGATTGCAGAGATATAAGGGCTTCTGTGAAGCAAGAGTTGGTGACGGTGGCCGGGGCGTTTCTGCAAAAGGAAATGTTGCCGACGTCAATCTTGCACATCATATATGAGTTGCGTCGACAATATTTCAGTCTACGATTTCTATACAAACCTCAATGAATTCTACGGTGTCA
>JABAJZ010013714.1:0-25649 GCA_018857265.1 Termitomyces sp. T32_za158 | reverse complement strand
TGTCCACGGCTGTAGCGACCTCTGCGAGATCAACATGCTCAACAGGTATTGGTACGTTGAAGACGTCATTAGTAAACCTCGCGATGACTTTGTCCACAGCCGTAGAGACCTCTGCAAGATCATCTCGAGACGTACGACGAGCGAGATCAACACGCTCGACAGAGGCCGGTGGATAATACACGTCGTTCGTAAAGGTCGCGATGACTCTCTCCACAGCTGTAGCGACCTCTGCTGCTGTTGGGAATGTGCAGGTATTGTCGTCAGGGGGGAGCGGAGTCCGAAGAGTCAGATCGATGTCATCGAGGGGTGTACGATGAGCAAAAACAGGCTTGACAGGGGCAGGCGTGTAAGAAACGTCATTTGTGATCTTCGCAATGACTCCATCCAAAGCCGTAGATACCTCGGCTGCTGTTGGCAAGTCGCAAGCCCCACTGCCGTCAGGAGGTAGCGAGGCCAGAACAAGATCACCACGCTCGACAGGGGCTGGCACATAAGAGACATCATTTGTGATCCTCTCTATGATTCCATCCACAGCCATAGAGACCTCGGCTGCTGTTGGGAAGATGAACGTATCGTCGTCGTCAGGAGGGAGTGGGACCCAGAATGCAACATCGAAGTTATCTTCATGATCCTCGGGTAAGGGAATACACAGGCTGAGATCGAACTCTCGTTCGTCGACCTCCGGAAGTGGTGTCCAGAGTGAGAGTTCAAAATCGTCCTCATGATCCTCTGGAAGGGGGGTGCAGAGCGCTAGATCAAACTCCCGCTCGTCAACCTCAGGCAGTGGGGTCCACAATGCAAGATTGAAATCGTCCTCATGATCCTCGGGAAGTGGTGTCCATAATGAAAGATCAAACTCCCGCTCGTCAACCTCGGGCAGCGGAGTCCACAGCGAGAGATCAAAATCGTCCTCATGATCCTCTGGAAGGGGAGTACAGAGCGCGAGCTCAAATATCCGCTCGTCGACCTCTGGGAGTGGGACCCAGAGAGAGAAATTGAAATCATCCTCGTGGTCTTCAGGAAGAGGGATGCAAAGCGCGAGATCAAACTCCCGCTCGTCAACCTCAGGCAGTGGCGTCCAGAGTGAGAGATCAAAATCATCCTCATGATCTTCCGGAAGGGGAGTGCAGAGCGCGAGATCAAACTCCCGCTCGTCGACCTCTGGAAGAGGGACCCAGAGAGACAGATTAAAATCGTCCTCCTGGTCTTCAGGAAGGGGTATGCAGAGTGCGAGATCGAACTCTCGCTCGTCTACCTCTGGGAGTGGTGTCCAGAGAGAGAGATTGAAGTCATCTTCATGATCCTCCGGAAGGGGTGTGCACAGGGTGAGATCAAACTCCCGCTTGTCGACCTCTGGGAGTGGTGTCCAGAGTGAGAGATCGAAATCGTCCTCATGGTCCTCTGGAAGGGGTGTGCAAAGCGAGATATCAAACTCCCGCTCGTCGACGTCTGGGAATGGTGTCCAAAGGGAGAGATTGAAGTCATCCTCGTGGTCTTCAGGAAGGGGGATGCAAAGCGAGAGATCAAATTCCCGCTCGTCAACCTCTGGAAGTGGGGTCCACAGCGAGAGATCGAAATCGTCCTCATGATCCTCTGGAAGGGGTGTCCATAATGCAAGATCAAACTCCCGCTCGTCAACCTCGGGCAGTGGAGTCCAAAATGCGAGATTGAAGTCATCCTCGTGGTCTTCAGGAAGAGATATGCAAAGCGTGAGATCAAACTCCCGCTCATCAACTTCGGGCAGCGGAATCCACAATGCAAGATTGAAATCGTCTTCATGATCCTTTGGCAATGGTGTACGCAGCGCGCGCACAAGCTCATCATCAAAAGGCGGTACACACTCTCCCTTCTCCTTGGTCTCGCGCCAGCTAAACCGACACAGGACCGTCACGACGAGCGCACACACATTACCAAGCACAGCGCCAACCATCAGTATCAGCTTCGCATGTGGCGCAACATTCGTGCTCGGCGGGGCGTGCTGTGTGCGCTGGGCGCGCAGTGTCGGCGGCACGGGGTTCGTGGCGCGGTATATAGCGCGGGTCGTCAAATTTGAACTCAAGCCGGGAGTCGTGGGGCTGGGGGGTACGCTTACATTGTCCGCGGGTGTCGTGCTGTCGTACAGCGTACGAGGGAGCAGGCGTGGATGTATGTTTGTCACAAGCACACCGCGCAGCCTGAGCCTGCGGTGCGCGTCAGCGAGGGGCGCGAGTGTTTTCCGCCGGAGCCAGTCAGTGAGGGCGTGTGTGAGTGAGTCAGCGAGGGCAGCGCAGAGGGCAGCGAGCCAGAGGCGGAGTAACGAGGATGCGCGTGCGCGTGGTGGTGTGGGGTCGTCGGGCGTGGTGGTGGTAGATGCTGGTGGGGGCGGGTCGTCTGGCGGTGGCGGGTCATTGGGGTCCTCTTCGCCGTCGTCGTCGACGACAAGGAGGTCCTCGACCGCGTCCATTTCGAGTGCGTCGCCAGTGAGGAGGGCCTCGACCTCAGCCTCATCGTCAGAGTCGGCGTCCTGGGCATCGTCGGTGTCGTCGGGGCATGTGCGCGGGGGAGGGGTAGGGTCAGGGTCGTCGCCACCGTCACCGTGGGATGTGGCGAAGCTGTGGCGGCGGCGAGTGGGGGCGGAGTAGTGGAATACGCGGGCGGCGGAAGCTGTGTGGCGCATGAGCACAACGCTGTGTATGTAGAAGTGGCGTCACGTACCAGCCAACACGATGAGCACGACAAGGCCGCCAGCGGCGAGTGTGCACATCGAGGCATTTTGGGTTTGGGGTGGTATGGTGATTTTGGAGGGCGGGAGGTGGGAGGTGGGAGTTTGCGGCACAGCGGGGAGGAGGATGTTGGTTTTGGAGCTGGAGAGTGTCGCAGAGGGTCGATGGAAGAATGCCTGGAAGGCAAACGTCGCAAGGACCGCAGCTGCGCCAGAGATAAAATCTGGTGTCGCGCCAAACGCGCGCGATTTTCGCGCCTGGCGAATTCGAGATGTGGAAATTCCTATTCTCATGATGAGTGTAGTTCTGGAAGAGTACGAAACGCGCAGACTCTATGTTTTTGGCCATCGTCAGCCGCGTAAGAGGTTTCGATCGATGACATCATGTCATCGAGCGGTTTTTGCACGCGCGATACTTTCGTGAGAAACGTGTTTTGTGCCAGAGTTGGATATATCCATCTCATACTCGAAGTAGCACAACCTAAGCTTAAGCCAATTCGAAAGTAATCGTTGGGACAAGTAATGACATCGGGACTCCGGCCCGGACTATGACAGGGAAATTTGAGCAGCGACCATTGATCGGACTCGGAGCCCAGTGCGCCGCGCAACTCTAGTCAACTCTAGATCTCCACTGTGAGCGCGATTTCTCATTTCTTGGTGAGTTCTCAAGCTTCAAGCTTTAAGTTCCATGTTCGAACTTTACAAGTAACGTAGTCTTCTACTAACCACTTCCACTGACCAATTACACCTCGGTCTTTTGTCTGTTTCCTGTGAAAACTTTCCGAGGTCGATCCAAGAATGGTGCTGTGCTGCAGAGATCAACAGGCAGTTCCAAACGCGTCATCATCAGGCAGACAAGAGTTGGCGGGAGCTTCTCGGGGCCTCTTCTCACATCCCTTCGTCTCCCGGTTCCGCACGTTCTTCCTTGACTATGTGACAATTGTAGCGCCATTGAAATTGCTCAGTCACCCAGTACTTCATCTCGTTAAAACACATCGCGAGCATTTTCTCTCGGGCTCATTCGCACCATCGTGTATTCCGACGACCGAAATGGACGTGCAGATATATCTACCAAAATGCTTGCGACTCTTTTACATCAGAAACTCATCAATTCGTCTCATTTGTTCCCTCTCCAGCAATGATGGGGTGGGTTGTGTTGGCCGATCATAGGCCTCTTGTAAAGTGCTTCTTTTGGACACATGCTCTGTATACAAAACTACTTGGACTTTGCTGTCAGACTCAGTTTCTCTATAACAACGCGCTCGGAGTCTGAGTCCATCTTATGTTCATTTGTGAGAATTTAGAACTCATGTCGATATCGCATGATTTTTCCTGTCTGTTCGAGTAGCTCGAACTCATCACGACACACACTGAGGCTCATCATCTTCCCGTATCTGTTTCAGTCCATCAGTGGTGATGAGAATGGTTAGTCAAGTAGGTGGGGTGTATGGGGAACTCGAGGCGATGCGTCATGCGGTTTGATTATCACGTTGGAAGTTCCGCATTCATCACATCGAACCCCACATTATCTCGACGAAGTACCAATTGAATGGCATCCAATATCCTGATTCAGGGACTTTTTCCGTCGGCAGTGAATCTTGGGGGTCATGCGGCAATGAAACATCATCATTTTATCCCTAAATATGAACGCTCCCGCGACAGACCAGGAACTCCCACAATTCCAATTTCCTTCTTTGTCGCGCGCGGATGGTTAAAAATACGAATCTTTCCAGTCTTTCATCGACCTCACTCCTTATCCCTGCCGTCGAGAAACTCAAATCTCTTACTCTCTGCCATGGCCGCCGAAATCCAACAGCTCTCGGACTTGATCGCTTCCTCAGTATCGACGTTACTTCAAGCATGTGAAGACTGCAATACACCCTTTCCCGATCCAAATCAACCAGTAACACCACAATCTGAAGCATTTCGAGCGAGCCAGGTCGTAATGGATGCCACAAGTATCATCGCTGCTTCTGCACTGCAGCTTGCAGCGCGTGTTCTCCCACCTCACACCTCACTCATGAACATTATGTCCGGGGTGTGTACTCACATTTGAATTATATTTCAAGTGGATTAAAATGTTCTGAGACTAGCACTACAAGAGTGCTGCACTACGTACGGCATTGGAACTTAATGTGACAGAGATCTTGCGCGAAGCAGGGCCACAGGTGCGCTACTTTCAGCTTTGTCACCATTCAAGTGTAATATATATCGATGTCGACAGGGAATGCACATTGGCGATATTGCAAAGATATGCAATGTGGATGGCAACAAACTCGGCGAGTCCTTTCTACCAGCACCTCGGTTCGATTGTGACGATCCACTTTCACTGTTAGGGAGGTTACTTCGTATGTTAACGCTTGATCATTGCTATAGAGAGGTGACACCCGATGTCTTCACGAACACGAGGATATCTACTGTCATAGACAGCGGAAAATCCGTCGCAGACATTCTTAAGAAGTATACGTTTTCATTCCATAATCAAGTCAAGATTTTCATAGCCGCTCAAGTCCAGAAGACAAACATGAAGGAACACCAGGAGTAGTGGCTCTTGTGGAACACCTGTAAGCTCTCTCACCTGATTGTATTATAAGTATCTCATCTAGGTCTCCAGTGTTGGTGATTGTGCCAAACTTTCGTCACAGCTCCTTGAAAACCTCAAAGACCCCATTACGGGCCGATCCAATGAACCGAATCACGCCCCTTTCAATCGTGTTTTCAATGTGGACACGCCTCTCTGGCTTTGGTATGAGACCAAAGAGCAGGTATACCGTCGTCGCCGGTTTGCCATCGCCATGCGCGGTGTCACACATATACACGATTCTGATCTCTTAGATGATGGTTCGTCTTTGCTGAAAATAAGTACAAGGTTACTTGATCTGATATAATGATCTCAGTGATTGACTGGAAAGCCCTTCCCCAAGGATCAATCATCGTCGATGTCGGGGGAGGGATGGGGCAATCTTCAGTTGCGGTTGCGAAGAAGAACGATCACCTTAAATTTGTAGTGCAAGATCTCCCAATGATATGCGCAGAAGCAACAGCCGTGAGTCATGACTTAATCCTTCGTTGTCAGAGTATCGATCTCATGGCTCCCTTAGTATTGGAGCAAGGAAAACCCTGAACTTATTGAAACGGGCAAGCTTTCCTTTGCACGTAGGTATCGTGTATGATGTTTCTGGATTGAATTCTGAAGGGTTACACATACGTAGCCCACGACTTTTTCACCCCACAGCCCGTGGCGAATGCTTCTGTGTTCATCCTCAAACAAATTTTACATGACTGGTCGGACCCTTATTGTACTCGTATTCTTAAGGAACTTCGTGCTGCCGCAACTCCCAAGACAAAACTCATCGTATTTGACGCCATCATTTCCTATGCCTGTCATGATCCTCCCACTGAATCGGGCTTGGATTCTGGCCATAAGGAAGCACCAGCACCTCTCTTAGCCAATTATGGCACTGTCAATGTAATGCCCTACCTTGTCGACATTGCGGTACGCCATCTAATTCTGACATTCTTGCATGTAATGTTACAATTTTACAGCTGATGCTATTGATTAATTCCCAAGAGAGAACGATTCGGCACCTGGACACTCTTTTGCGCAGTACTGGTTGGCGGATTGTCAGTGCAAAACGCTGTGCTCCTCTCAATAGTTTCTACGAGCCCGTTGTTGCGGTTCCCCTATGAACATCAAAGGATACTATCTGTTGGTAAAGTCGGTGTATAAATTCGTTCTCTGTACCTGCTGGTAATAATCTCTATGATAATTATGCGTTACTGGACGGAATCGGGGTGTACCTCAGTCGATGTATAAACGACTGCCCCGATATTCGATTCCGGCTCTATTTCCTAGCTGTTCAATTCTTCCTAATCTGTTGAATGGCTTGTCACAGGCTCGGAGGAGCGACAGCTGGAGGTTTGACTTCCTCTGAGACCCGTTGCTTAAGCTTTTCCATCTTGTCTTTGGATTTCGCAATCTCTTCCTTCCTGTCCATGGACTGAGTGTAAGCGCTCGTTTTTGTTTTTATCTCAACAATTTATCGGAAAGTGAAGTTCTTGCCTCGGCCCATGGTAAGTAGATGGCTGCTGGTGACGTGTGCCCGCTGCCGCCGTGGGATGTGGCGATGCTGTGGCGGCGGCAACTGCGCGGGGGCGGAAGCTGTGTAACGCATGAGCGCACCGCCATGTGATAGTCAAGACGACATGCCAGTCAAACCGATGAGCACGACGAGGCCACCAGCGGCGAGCGTGCACATCGAGACATTTTGATTTTGGGGCGGTGTGGGGGTTTCGGAGGGCGGGAGATGTTAGCGGGACGGCGGGGAAGATGTTGGTTTCGGGGCTGGAGAGGGACGCAGAGGGAAAAACGCCTGGCAGGAAAACGCAAGGACCCAGCTGCGCCAGACATAGCATGGAGATAGCATCTGGCGTCGCGCCAAACACGCGCGATTTGCGCGCCTGGCGGATTGGAGATGTGAATATGCCTATTTTCATAACGAAACGCGCAGACTCTATGTTTTGGGCCATCGTCAGTGTAGCGGCACCGTGACTAGTGCGCCCACTGGTCACCACTTACTTAGTGTAGGTCCATGTCTCGCGGACCTACTGTTTCTTACTTTTATGATTAGCCAATCACCCGAGATTACTACTAGTATAAATAGGCGTAGTTTTCTGTGTGTACGGCAGCTTTCACAATCTTAGGACTTAAACCAGTTCTATAGTGAGACTCTACTCTCGTGTGACGAAACACTACTCTTTTGGGTAGCCTTCCGTTACATATTTTGAACTTCTAAAGCCCTAAAATCCATCGACTCCCGCGCTAAGGGCTCCTACTGGTCTGATCAACCGGAACCGTCCTAGCCGTGAGTCCCGTTTTACAAAATGTCTACTGACAATCAGTCCCGCAGATACAATTTCAGACGACTACGACCCGGAATATCGTCACCCACCAGGGGAGCCATTCATAGGTTTGGGGAACAACCTGACGTACCCGGTCGATTCGTGTCACCGGACGTATCCGACGCTGACGAAGGAGACGAGTCTCAGCAAGTGGATACGGCCGAGGGATCCTCGCGGACCGAGCTCAAGGACGAGCAGGCCATTTCCCCTTCTCAAGAAAGGGAGTATTCCCACCCACAAGGTGGAGGCCATTCGGCTGAGGAAGCGAGTCCGGTGGTGCCTTCGGGGGAAACCCCGGGTGAACCAGACGAGCGAAACGAGGGGGATAGGCCCCCTGAGGCAACCGTGGAAGACGAAACCCGCGGAGGAAGAACTCAGGCAGGTGGTCATGGAACCCCACTGACTCAGGAACAAACGGATACGATAGAATTAGCGAGACACAATTTAACTACGGAACAGAGTAAATTAGTGGATAAGCAAAACAGATCCGTAAACATTAATAACGGAACGGATGATAGGCACCTAGGAACGGGGACATCCAACCGTAAAGACAAGGGGATAGACCCCCGGGAATGGGGACAACTCAATGCGGACAACAACATTGAATATGACCCCGGAACCCAAAGAAAGTTGCTAAAAGAATTTGAGCAGCAGCGAAAAGGTGTCGTTGTATCTGATAGTGACTCAGACTCGGACTATGAGCCAGACGACGAAGAAACAGACTATGACGAAGAATCCGACCAGGGATCGGAAGAGGTCCACAACCAAGAGCAGGACAATGACAAGAAGAAAGAAAAAATGATCACAGAATTGAAAAATCAAGTACGACGACTTAAGAAGGAGTTGGAACTAAAACAAGGCAAGAAAAGGAACCCAGTCCGTAAAGACCCCCAAATGTCGGAGGCATTATCAAACGAGTTCAGAGAAGTGATCGGTCGAGTGACAAACCGGGGACCAGAACCTGGAAAATTAAAGACCAAACGAACCCATGATCGGAACAGACCTAGCACTTATATTGGAGAGAACAGTGTGCTAGGACACGCTTTCCGACGGATTAGGGAGGATAGTGATCTGGAATCAGGAATCAGCTCCTCTACGCCGGATGACAGCAGCGGAGAGGAAATACCTCGCGTTAGGCGCTGACCGGTAACCCGAGATGTTTTGACCCGAGGTAACTGTAATCGGAAAGAAACACATCAGACACTCATAAAGCCTACTCCTCCCGAAAAATATAACGGTGAACCAAACCTGGAAACGTTCCAGCAATTCATGACTCAGTGTTCCTCCTACTTGAAGTTTGGATACGTACCTAAGGAACGACACGTGTTAACTATATCCAGCTTCTTGAAAGGCCGCGCATGGACCTACTACTCCAGAGTGGCGTCGCGAGCCCCGGAGGAATGGTCCTTGAATAGCTTCTTCATCGGAATGTTTGATGAGTGTTTTCCGTTAGACTTCCGTAACAAACAGCAAGAAGCTCTTAAGAACTACGCTCAGGGAAAAGCCTCCGTCAGAGATTATGCCGCCGGGCTAGAGGAGCTGTTTACCATAGTCGGCCATGCAAACAAGAGAGAAAAAGTCATAAAATTGTTTACTGGGTTCCGGAAGGGAGTCCAAAAATGACTCTACCTAATGGGGCTAAATCCGGAAACGACCGAATGGGAAGAGATCATCGAAAAAGCAACCTACGTGGAGAGAGCGGACTCGCTCGACTGGGAGGACTGACCCGCCCGCCGGGCAGAGGGCGGCGGAAGAAAGTTTGAAACTTCTTATTCATCACGAGTGAGCGAGACCGTGGGATCCTCGCATAAAACAAAAGAGAGGTATGACAAGCCATCAGGTACCAAGGGAGGACCTCATCCCCGTCGCCATGATTACCGTCGAACAACCACCAAACCCGTGGAATCGTATGATAAACCCAGCTGATTCCAGTCTAATAACCTAAATAAGTCCAAGGGGGGCGAGAGCCCAAAACAAAGACTTACGAAAGAAGAGGAGGCGGAATACCGGGCGGCGGATAAATGTTTTAACTGCGGGGGGAACGGCCATTTCAGCTGTAACTGTCCACAAGGGAAGACCATGAAATCCTTGACATCAAAACCCCCAGGGTTGCGATCGTTTAGTGTGCACGTGCCCACCGAAGACTCGACATGGGGGACTGAGCTGAAGGACACGACGGAGGGACTGCGAGTGGCCATGGCCTCGTTTAACCTTGAGCCCTCGCAGGAGGAAGAATCAGACACAGATACAAGTGACGACAGCCTCCCTGACCCACAAACGGTATCGGACACTGAAGAAGAGGAACCCCCAGCCGACTGGGACCCAGACGACCAGGAGATAGAGGAGGAAGTAATCCTGGCCCCGCCGGAAGAATTTGAGGACATTTATGAGTTCCCAATCCCGGATGCAGAAGAGAAGTTGTACGAGCTGTGGATAGAGAAAGCTTGTCAAGGCAAACCCGCCCAGCTGGGGGGAGCCGAGATTTGAAAAATTGAGTACATGTTGGAATGGATGCAACCCTATCCAGGGGACCCAAGCAACGTCCTCCAATTTAAAGGCCAGAGGTTCTTGGCATACGAGATAGCGATGGACGACTTGTGTGTCCGTGACCTTGTAAGAGGCTTTGATGTAATAATTTTTAAAGCGGCGGTATCCCAGCCGCAAGCCGAGTTAGGCAGATGGTATGCCGATCTCTGTAGTCAGGCAACTGACTTGCCCTGGTCCCGAAATCCTCGATTCGGAGGAATAATCCCTCATAATGTGTGGGCATGGAATGTGGAAAGAGTGCTGGAGTTAGGGGCACCCTATGCCAGGAACGAGGAACCATGGAACGGCGTCCTGGGAGGACGATTTGAAATCTCTCAGCGAAATGACGAAAACTTCCACATACGAGATCGACACGCCATATTTCACATCATGATCTCAGGAGAATACTTGAGAAACCCTAACTTTAATTTAGTGGCTTGGTATCGAGTAAAGTTGAGAAAATCTTTGGAAAAGCTCGAACGAGGTATTTTTGGGACAGAGCAAGATGATTTCTCAGATCATGAACGAGATTATGATGCACATCTCCTAGCAATAGGCGCGCGACCGATTGATGAGCTAGATAATGATCTGGTGGAGATGGCTATAGCCGCCCGAAATTCTAAAAGAACGCAGTCCTCAGAGCCGGAGGTAGCTCTAAACATTGTCGAGTTGAACGGACAACAGGTAGAGGCAGGGACCTACCCTGCACTGCAAAGAAATACTGCGAGACGGAAGTCGGAAGTGAGACGGGTGCCCAAACCGTTGGTGGTGGTCGTACAAATCGACGGGCATCCCGTGCGCGCGTTGATAGATTCAGGCTCGCTGGGAAATTTCATGTCAACTACGATAGCCGAACAGCTGAAAGTGAACAAAAAGGAATTACCGGAGGCACTGCCAGTTCAACTGGCAGTACAGTGATCCCGATCCAAAGTGAACTATGGGGCGTCAGCGCAGCTTAAGTATCAGAAGATCGACTGCATGCAGTACTTTGACGTCATGAACCTGAATGGATACGACATCATCCTAGGGACTTCCTGGTTGTATCAGCACCAAGTGACCATGGGCCTTAACCCGCCCCGGGTCGTTATCGGGAGCGTGGACCCCATACCCATGGAAGGACCGGGCGTCACGAGACTGATGTCTAGCGCAATGCAGCTGGAGGAAGAGGAGCTAGAGAAAACGCGTGAGGAATTGCGGGAGTATGCTCGACCACTGTGTCGACCTGCTAACGATACACCGCTACCCCCGCTCCATGCTATAAACCATGACATTCCTCTCATAGATGAAAATAAAATATACCCCTGGAGACCGTCTCGGTGTCCAGAAGCCCTGAAGCCTCAATGGGATGAGAAGCGGGCCGCGTACATAAAGAGCGACGATGGAAGATTACGACAGGATCGAACGCAGTACCCATGATGTTTCTGAAAAAACCAGGGAATCCAGGTGAACCTCCCAGGTTGAGAATAGTAAGCGATTTGCGAATGCGCAACGCCAATACGCATAAGAAGTCTTCTCTGCTTCCAGACATGGACGGGATTCTGAGGCGAGCGTCACGGGCTAAGTATCAATCCATAATAGACGGACAAGACGTGTATGAGCAGATCCCGTTAATCCAGACCACGTCGATCGGACTACAATGACTACACCGGACGGGAACATGGTTAGCTTTGTGATCCAACAAGGTGACTGCAACGCACCCGCAACTTACCAGGCCCTCATGAATTTCTTATTCTCCCCCTACTTGGGCAAATTCATGGATGTGTACTTGGATGATATAGTCATCTATTCAGAAACCCTGGAAAAGCATAGGGAACACGTAAAGATAGTGCTCGATATTCTGAAACGGGAGAAATTGTACCTTAGTGAACGTAAACTCAAGTTTTTGTGCAAAGAGTTGAAGCTGTTGGGCCGCGTCATCGATGACGAGGGTATCAGAATGGACCTGCATAAAGTGGATGCGTTGGTGAAGTGGAAAACGCCGACGAATCGTGATCTGTTGCGGGGGTTTCTGGGGGCCGCAGGTTACCTAGCGGAGGACATTGATAGGATACGCGTACCAATGGGAATCCTACACACCATCACGAGGGATACTGTTCCTTTTCGATGGGATCACACCCACCAGAGGGCGTTTGAAGACATCAAACGATTGGCACTAACATGCCGAGACCATCACCGCAAGCCACTGGAATATGGACCGGGAGCGCCGCCTGTCAATATAGTGACTGATGGATGTGTGACGGGGGTGGCTGGGATCGTGAGCCAAGGCGACGACTGGAAAGAGGCTAAGGTGGCTGCCTTCTTCTCGGCAAAGTTGAACCCTGCACAGCAGAATTATCCCGTGCACGAGATAGAGATGCTTGCGGGGGTAGAAACCATGCTCCGCCATCGCGATATATTACAGGGCGTCAGGTTTTGGTGGTACACAGACCACAAGGGCCTGATTCACCTCCTGAACCAGAAGAACCTGTCTGGTCGTCAGGCTCGATGGCTAGAAAAGGTAGCCAAGTTTGACTATGAAGTGATCTACGTACCGGGCACGGATAATATACTTTCTGATGCCTTGTCGAGACTTTATTTGAACGATCAACCAGGGACAGTACGGACAAGGAGCGAGTACACCTACCATGACGTAATTGATAATGACGGTTTGGAGGCTCATCTCGTCTCGATGCCTGTGTTGGTGGGAGAGAAAGGCCGCATGGCAATAACAAACGACGATGCCAGACCTGCCCGGCGTGCAAGGCGGGTGCAGGAATCGGAACCAGCTGAGACTGGGAGACCGGAGACGGCTGCGGAATTCGCATCCAGGATGGCTAGAGGTTTCGTCCTCAAGGGCCCTCGAGAACGAAAGGAGGGCGGAAGGCCGCATGGCCAAAGCTCAAATGACAGATTGACAATCACAATACCAGCTAGGCAGCGGAAGGACTCACCTAAGAACAATGCGCAGCTAGGAATGCAAACAACGGAGCGCCACGGAGACGAGGAACTGGCCAGAAGGTCCCAGGACCTGTCAAGATTGGCGGAATCTATAACACCAGTTTCCTTAGATGAGCTACTGAACGGAGGGCGAGAACCACTAGACTTGATAAGTGAAATAAAGGAAAGATCGCAAGAGGACAACCTCCTGCGAAAAGTAGTAGAGGCCCCCAAGGCATACAAAAACTTCGAAGTCACCAAGGATGGAATAGTATACATAAAAACGGATAGAGGGAAACTACTCTGCATCCCGGAAATAATAGTGAAGGGGAGAAATCTGCGCGAAATTGTGATCGCGGAGACCCACTCATTATTAGCCCACCTGGGGGCAAGGAAAACGTTACTATACTTACAGGACCAGGTTTGGTGGAAAACCATGTCGCATGATGTACAGGAATACTGCAAAACGTGTAGGACATGTAAAAGAAGTAAACCATCAAATCAGAAACCGTACGGACTGTTACACCCGCTCAAAGTCCCTTCGCAACCATGGGAAGTGATCGGGATGGACTTCATGGGACCGCTGCCAGAATCAAAGGACAGGAACGCGACCTATGACTCCATAGTAGTGATAATAGACTTACTGACAGTAATGGTACACCTGGTAGCGGCCAGGACTAATTACACCGCCAAACACGTCGCGGAATTGGTATTTGCAGAGGTCTACAGACACCATGGATTACCAAGAGCCATAGTCAGTGACAGAGACTCGCTGTTCACAAGCACATTCTGGACACACCTCCACCAATTAATAGGGACTAAATTAAGGATGTCTTCGACGTACCACCCTCAGTCGGATGGGGCTACGGAAAGGGCAAACAGGACCGTAACACAAATGATACGCCAGTGTGTGGGACCGACGCAAAAGGACTGGGTATCTAAATTACCTGCCATAGAATTCGCGATAAATCTGGCAAGATCGGAAACGACAGGGTACGCGCCTTTCTTCCTCAACACAGGAAGGCTGCCCAGACCATTAGTATGGAAGTCCGCCCCGGCATCTGAATACCCAGGAGTCAGGGTGTTCACGCAAAGGTTAAGAATGGCCATCATGGCCGCGCACGATTGCATCCTAGTGGCAAGGGTAAAACAAACCCGGGATGCCAACCGTCACCGACAACCCTGTCCATTCGAGAAGGACGACTTAGTCTATGTGTCAACAAAAAATATGAACTTTCCGAAAGGATTAGCCTGAAAACTTATTCCGAAATACGTAGGACCGTACCGTATCATGGAAGACTTCGGAAACTTTTCCTTCCAGGTCGAACTACCCGCCACAATGACTCGCCGAGGAATAAGAAACGTATTCCACGCGTCGTTATTGCGTATTCACCTTCCCAACGATGATAGGCTGTTTCCGGGCAGGAAGGACGAACAAATAGTAAATTCCGAGACGGAGGAATGGGCGGCCGAAAAAATTGTGGCGCACACTGGGACAACCACCCACGCAGTATTTGAAGTTCTATGGACAGCAGGGGACAAGACCTGGATGAATTATGAACAGGTTAAAGAGTTGAACCTACTCGAGCCGTACCTTGAATTGTTAGGAGTGGAGGATATTCAACAGCTGACCGATAGGTCGGGTAATCCTCCTAGCGATGACCCACAAACCTATTTGGGATACATCAGCGCCGCCGAGATAAAAACCTGTACCGAGGCTCTTACCGAAGAGCTCGCTCCTTCCCTTCCCTTCCTCCCATCCCTCCAGCTCTACTCGACACACTTCAGAAACCCCGTAATGAGTTTCCATGGGCGACGAGGCCCGCCTGCCCACGCTGGAGCTAGGAAGTCGGAAGGTCACCCCTTTATACAACAAAATCCCACCGATCTCATCGTTACTCTGTGGGATCCCGAGCAGCCTGAACAACCCTCACTATGCATCCATCCTCTACACCTGTCGTTGATCGTGCAGTTTGACGAGCACGTTTGAGCCACCAGAGGAGATCCGGAGTGCGCGGAGCCCGCTGGCTACAACGATGTGGCCCGATTTCTCAATTCCGCTGATCCTGACCAGTGTCGCTATCGTCTCGCGTCCCAGGACAAGAGTGGGAAGTGGAATTACAAGGTCAGGGCATTCCCACCAGGGTTCCTGCCTACCACCTTTCTCGACCCGCGCTTGCAGAAACTGGTAGACATCGGGTTTATCACTGAGAATGGCGATGTTGATCAGCAGACCTACGAGGACACTCTCCGTGCTTGGCGTGCTCCTTCTGGACAGAAGGTACAAAGTACTAAGCACTATCACGCCCGTCAGGCTCAGAAGAAAATTAACCAGCTACCGGGAGCCTTACCTTTCAGCTACTCGATGGCGCCATCCAGCACATCGCGTGGACCTGCGGTTCATCGATCAGATCGCGATGACGCCTACACTGCGCGTGCCTCTAGAACCCTTCGTCGGTCTGCTTCGCCCGTGGCCCGGCCTGGAAGGGACAAGAGACCGCTGCCTCGAGTACTAGTTGGGTCCCATGATGAGGAGCAAAGAGATTATATTATTCACAATCGGACCCCTCCTTATAATTCCGATAATCTTGCGCAGCGCGTCGAACTCCTGAAGGAGTTGCCTCAGGTTCCATCGGCTAAACCTACCGCCGCAAAGAAGGCCCAACCTCGCGGTGTCGCGACGCCCACCCCGGCTCTGGTCGTGCCTGATGTTATCATGAACGACGGTACCATGATCGACCCCTCCCTGGCGCATGCTGAACTCACTGAGTATATGGATGAAGACAGTGCAGTAGACCCCAAGCTTGGAGACGAGGCCATTGGGGACGAAGACGCAGAAGGAGAGGAAGAATAACTCGACCGTGGGAATAGCATACCTTGGTCATGCCCCATCGTTCAACAACAATTTTAATTTCATTTTCAGTCGACGCTTCTTGTTTTGTTGGGAGACGCCCCGTTGGTTCGTCTGGAGGGCGTATGTAGCGGCACCGTGACTAGTGCGCCCACTGGTCACCACTTACTTAGTGTAGGTCCATGTCTCGCGGACCTACTGTTTCTTACTTTTATGATTAGCCAATCACCCGAGATTACTACTAGTATAAATAGGCGTAGTTTTCTGTGTGTACGGCAGCTTTCACAATCTTAGGACTTAAACCAGTTCTATAGTGAGACTCTACTCTCGTGTGACGAAACACTACTCTTTTGGGTAGCCTTCCGTTACAGTCAGCCACGTAAGAGGTTTCGATCGATGACATCTATTATCGAGCGGTTTTCTAAGATCATGCACGCGCAAAACTTTCGTGAGCAGCGCGTTTCGCGGAAGAGTTAGATATAGCCATCTCATATTCAGGACTCGAAACAGCCCAGTCAATTCGAGACAGTTACCAATCGTGGGTGTCGGGCTCGTCAACCGTCCCGGATCATGATCCAGCGCGCCGCCGGCATTGTCCGGCATTGCTCACGCGACTCCGGTCGCGCGGTCAACGTCAACTCTATCAACTCGATTTGTTGACCTCGATAATCTCTGGCAATGTTCTTCGGACATCCTGGTGCGTCCATTCAAATATGATTGCATCTGGGTATAATTATCGCACAGCGTCACTATTCCCAGCTGTGTTTTATTCCCTCTTCACGTGTTCCCAGCCAGCGTCAAGTGCAGCGCGTAACTGTAGTCTCCTGGTGCAGCAAGCCCAAGTCGTGACCCTTCTAACCTTTTCTCGATCGTCGTTAGGACTCCTTGGCCACAACCAACCTGTAGGCCTAGCACGGCTCGGCGTTAGCTGCTTCCCCAAGTCAATTTGTATCAAGGAATAACAAATGATTGCAATGTGTATGTATCAAGTATATCAAGTATATTAATATTGTGTGCCCCCAGCTACTGTGCAGCTTCAAAGCTTCTATACACGATCAAATAGTGGACTACGGTGCTTTCATTAAAACACGTAAGGAGGGGAGGGAAGGAAGTGACAAAAGCGACTTCGATGATGATACAACCCTCATGGCGTAGTGAGTCAACAAAGTGGGTAGATTGGGTGCAGCCACTAGCAGGAAACAGTGATACGCAACCGTTATTACAGACGAGAGCGCTACATCATTGAGGAAGAGAGGTGCCGGGTTTTCGAATGTTTACTGGAAACAGGTAAATGCCTGACCTTTGTCTTTCCGAAGTCAACGCAAGCACTGTGCTGTGCTGCAAAGATACAGGAGGTCAGTGCCACGACTTTTTCAGTCAGCATGGAGGCACTGAATCATGTATCAAGTTTTATTTACAACGATTCTCGAACCGATGGTGAGAGTTTTCATGGAGTGGAGTACGCTTATGTGAATATCAGAACACATCGCAACAGAAATTTTCCTGTTGTGGATAAACCATCAGTTATGATTGTTTTTTCTATGATGTTTCACTCCGGCCTGATTTCTAATTAGAAGGGCTGGGATCTTGCACAGCACTATGCTTGTATCAACTCTACGGCCTATTAAGTCTCTTTGCCTGTTTTGTGTGCGAAGACCTAACTCCTCATCCTCTTGTTTCTCACTGGTGTAACACTCTTTGATAATCATCAAGTACCTTAACTGGGATTACTGTTACTGTCAATGGCCGCAATGCACTCGATAATAAGCCTATCCAATTTGTCAACTTCCAACTACACTGTATCCAATTTGTCAACTCACAGCTACTCCGCATCCACTTTGTCAACCCACAACACTGGGATGCCGACTGCATCGAGTTCGGACTTGAACATAGACTCAAGCTCGTCAACCACTGTTTGTGCATGTCAACATATATTTCCAACAATGTGTGTGTGTCCTTATTCATGACATTTTGTGTGGAAAGGTGAACAATGTCATTGGCACTCAAAATAATCAGCACTTCCCAAATCACTAGCCTCACGAATGCCGTGCAAATCACCGCTCCTCCCACCGTGATGGTTACAATTCCCACTCCAAACCTTACACAGACAACGCCACCTACTGTCCCTGCGTCTAGCACCTTCATTTCCAGAATTGATTCAAGTCATATCAGTCGTAGTGTCGGCACTACTTCTATTAGCGCATCACCCGCCTTTATAACCACCACTACTTCGGCCGTATCACCAATGTTTCCAACCACCCCTACTTCGGTCATACCTACGACCTCGAAATCCTCTTCTTCTTCTCAAAAGTACTTTTCTGCATTCCTACCATTCAAGTTCTTTGACGCTCATTCAAACCCCATAGGTCTGAATTCTTCGAGACCACCAGGCTGGCTGCGGGCACTGCCACTAGTATCGACAGCAGTGTGTCCCCCACCACCCAGTTTTCAGCCACCGCTGCATCTACTGTATCTGCACCATTGACAACCTCGAGTTCCACCCCTCCTCCTCCTTCTTCTCAAAGGTATTTTCTTCAAACTTTCATGTCCTTTCAAGTTCTCATATCCGTATCATCCCACCACAGGTCTGGATCTGGATCCTCAAACACCACCAGGTCAACTGCCGGTGCAAGTGCGGGTGCCACAACTAGTATTGTCATCATCATGATAGTCGCTTTTTCCACTGTCATCTTCGAGTCTTTTGTATGAATAGACACACCATAAATCACAGAAGCTGCACTATCCCACAACGGGGAAGGGTGGAGGGCCGGGTGTTAACTACAAATCAATACAATATATATATAGACACTTGCTTGTCAAATTCACACTGAAGTTTCTCTTGTGATTCAAGCCTGAGATGATTTGGATTTATTTTTGTATACATTGAAACACTTATACTTGATTGGTTGTTACTTGACACAAATTGACTATAGATGAAAACATAGATGATATTGATTAAAGAAAAAAATTGAGAATGGAGATTCTCCAGACAGATTTTGACAGATATCAACTATGTATGCAATTCCGTGATCTAGGGTGATATAGACTGACATGATTATTGGCTATTCAATGTTATCGTCTCCCTCTGTATACAAGGCTATGTGCTATGTAGCCGGTTTTCTGGCTGCCGAGTCGGCAAATCGATAACCAAAGCAAAGGAAATCTTCCGGACCATCATTATGTCAAGGCACAGATGAAAGTCGATAAGATTAGATACGAATTCCCGTGGCCCTACCTGGGACCTGCGCACGAGGAAGCATGGTGATGAAATTATTGCTATGACGCCTGTGTATGCCTTGTATCCTCAGTCATCAACGACTCAAGCGTGATACAAAGTTATCAAGCTACTGTTTTTATACGGTGATAGGATACACTGTGGAGCGACTATAGGAAGGAATGAACCGGAAATATTGTGGTCCTTGATAAAATCTCCCATCTTCATCAAGCTTCTTGACATAGACTGTGAATACGTCCAGACTCTGTGTTAAAACAAATCCTGGAATGCTGTGCATCATTGATTTCTTAGAACTCCGTATCATTCGGTTTTGTTCTGCAACTCTCATCACACCTGGAACTAATTCCCCTATCATTTCCTGCAACTGATAGTTTCTGTTTTCTCTTCAGATTGGACCCTTGGAAATGATTGTCGCAAGTAAAACCCACACTTGAGGAAACCTCGCAGTAGTCCCCAACCTTGATGTTTTCCGAGGAACGCGTATTCCTCCAGCAGCTTGGCCTTGCGCTGACAGAAAATTTTGCAGCATATGCTGTGATTGTTCTTCTATATGGTATGTACATCACAGTCTGTTTCGAGGCCTAACTTTTTCACTGAAGGGTTCAGGTCTTACTGCACCGTTATATTTGATTGCGGTGCACAATATCGTAATGTCAATTCATATACAACTAACTTGTATCCTCTAACTGACCTTTGTTACTTACCGGCAGATATAGACCTCAATCATGCTCGATGCGAACAAGCCTCCTTGTTGTCATCCTAGGTTTTGTAGCGACTACAATGCACTTCTCCATAGAATGCGGATATAACCTCACTTTCATTACTGCAAACACGATGTTAGATACGGGGATGTCTTTTGAAGAGAGGTACACTTCTGCGAGCCTTAGGCTTGTACATTTTGACATAGCCTCATCCTGGGTTTCATACATCCCTGTAGGTATTTGCTTTGACTTGTAATTGAAAAGTCTGACTGTAGAAAAATCCAGCCTCTTGTGACTGATTCCATGATCATATGGCGAGCCTATGTCATATCCCGCATAAAATGGGCATTTTGGACCCTTCTCGTCCTATGGCATGCGGCTGCAGGTCTGTTTATCAAGTCAATCCTGTGCATCAATTTTCACAGCCTTTGACAAGCTACAACTCTCTCGGTCCTGATCCTGTCCTCAACAGTATCTGGTTCACTGACGAAGCTGTCAGGAAGCAATACAGTGGTTAATGAGCTTTATACCACTAGTATTGCATTATCTTTTGCCACAAATGTTCTGGCTACATCAGTCATTGGATACAAACTCTGGTATGTTGAGCACTATGCATTTCCGAGTCCAGCCCTTAATTATGTTGATAGGGAACATAGACGTTTCACCAGAGAATTTGGTTTCAAAAATCAAGGATTTGGAGTTTGGAGAATCCTATTCTTGCTGTTAGACTCTGGTTTGATCTATGGTATAGTTCAGGTAAGACTAACTTCCACCATCTACTGTTTGCTGAATGCACTGTCTATCTAGATAATTGGAATGAGCTTCACTGTGGAGTCAACATCTGCAATGAATGTGGCAAACACTATTGCATCACTTGTATTCAACACACTTTATGCAATCATATCCGTGAGTGTTCTGGTGACTAATGTCAAATTTTCATGTACGGAGTCAACTCTTTTTCAGCCTTTGTACCCAACAATTATAGTGTTGATGGTACATTGCTACCTTCAAGATCAGTTCACAGGTGATACCATAATTTCAATCTATTTACCAGAGGAAACTTCCCATGTTCAAGACAATCGTAAGTAGAATCCCATTAGGAAGCGACTAATTTATTGTTACATCAGACATGTCTGCAAACTGATTCAATAGTCATCCTTTTTTCTCTGGTATAAGTAGTGCTAAAACTTTGATAAAGCCTTCATCTATCATTGGTGTGCAACTTATAACATCACTTGCACTATGCATCATTGAAGTTCTCCTAGAAAGTTCTGTGGTTCATGCTACTATACTGGCTCCAATTATTTGAATCTGCAAGGTCTATCTGTAAAAGCAGGTCTCCATTCTGACAGTTTCTTAACCAACTAAAACCATTTCGTTACGCTACTTTTTCTGTGATTTGTGTCAAGTACCTACCCAAACGGTTGCAATACACACGAGAGTCAATTACCCCAGGTAGAATAAGGGGAAGAAATAGACATGACATTTGGCATGCCCAGGCAAAGGGGTAGAATAAAGTCAAAGAACTAGCAAATGTAACCACTCCAATCCAGATTTCCACCCTTGCGGCCTTGTATAAGGAAAGTCTGGACAAGGACGAATTCGCGCAAAGCGGGACTCCCCGGCTGTATAAATTATCGCACTGATCAGCACATGCCGAGAGCTGACCACCTCTCAGAACTGTGTTTACAGATAATTATTACTTTCTGCATGCACATAAAACTCTCGATCTGTGGGTATTCCTGGCCATCGTCGTATCCTTATTTTATTGACTTGCTGGAGGGCGTGCCCGGAGACTTTGAAACTTTGAAGGGGGTGACTTTCGGTCCTGTGCAGTAGAATGTCAAACCATGCATGCATTTTGCAGGGTGCCAGAGAGTCGAGTTTTTCCCATCGAATTGAAGCTTAAGGCTGACAACCAGTACACGCGGGACCCCATCGTTGTGGACAAGGCCAAGCTGCCTTGCGATATCCATAATTTCGCTCGACCAGACCAACGATGCGAGGAACTGCTCTTTCTCTGCGAAAACTAATATGCATACATACGAAACACAAAACACAAAACTTCTACCAAGCCGTCACTACACAGAGACAATTTGCACAGTGGAGGGATCAGGGTCTGTAGTCAAGAACGAGACAACGCTGGTTGCATTAGAAACATTCTCGAGACCACACGTCTTGACGTAATCCCCAGACACCACTCCGCGTTGCTTGACGTATGCTGTGAACATATCCAGAGGGCACGAGTCACCCGGCCCTGACACGCATCCAGGAATCGCAACAGGCGCGTTGTTGATCTACCAAAACAATCAATACCCTAGTCGACAAACTCAATTAACGCAGGACCTACGCGGACGCGGACGTAGGACTTGGTGGGATCACTCGAAGGGAACTGATTTGCAACGTGCTGGACCACGGTACTGGGGTCGTGGGGCGTACAAGCAAGGCGCTCGAGAGCAACGTGGCCATGGAAGGAGACGAGGAAGGAGCTGCGGAACTTGCGCTTGGTGTTAGGCTTGGTGGGCGAGAGGGGATAGATGTTCTTATCCGTGGAGGTATTCCACAGCCCGAGCGCGGCGACGACGGGGGGAAGGTCGTTGTCGTGCTGTTTTAAGATCTCGTCTTATTCGAACCAAACGGCGGAAACAACGCATTGCTTACGGTGAAGCCCATGATTAACGCCGGGGGCGTGAAATTGCCACCGCTCGTGGTGGTACCAGGGCCTGTGTTGAAGAGGTCGGTGATAACTTGCACCCAAGGATACCCAGTCGTGGCGGCAATGGGGTTCCCAGGCCCTGAGCTTCACATCCCACAAGTTCATTAATCCTCTCAATGCAAGACAAATTCAAAGTCATACCCGTAGTAGTAGTTAAGGTCAAGAGCATATTCATAGTCCAGCCATTCCGAGTCTACGTCGACACATTCAGATGGGTTGACAGTATCACGGAAAAAGCTTTCACCCGCGTACCTTCGAAAACGTCACAAAATCTAGTATCCCCGTTGATTTCAGCCTGGAAACCACACAGATCCTGCATCACGCCAATGTCAGTGGGATCAAGCGTCAAGCCCTCCAAGTCGCGGTTCAAGCGCGCAGCAATCTTCGGCTGGTACATCGCTCGAAAATTGGATGCAAAGGTAGCGCCGGCGCTTGCAGGCCCGTTGTATGCGGGACATGCAGCGGAAGCAGTCAGAGAGTTGGCGAACGTGAAGTTGACAGAATCAGCAAGCGTGATGATGCTGCCCCTATTCTCGTTCAGCGCGGTTAGGTAGTCACCCTGCGAGAGATATCCACGGAGGAAGAAGTTTGCAGTGTCGACACAGCGCTGTTGAGATGCCGCCCTGTCAATTTTCAGCCTTCTAGATATGTGAGGTAAAAGAGTAACCTTACCAAACAGTCATATTCTGACCACCCCTGGTCAAAGCATAGCGTTTCCGCAGGTCAACGCCCAAGCTGAATGCCTCTCTCGCACCGGTGGAAGACAGGAACAGCGGCTGGTGTGGAACGTCGTCGACTGGCGGAACCCAAGACGTAATGAACGCCAAAGCGCCCTTGGCCGTGTAGCTTGCGTTCTGAAATTTCGCAAACAGAGACTGCCAGCCGGTGAAAGAACCGGGCTCTGGATAACGGCTGTATAAAAAGAAAGACCCGGCGTTGACGATTTGAATACATAAAAATCAAAAGACAATTAGGATGTCAACGCACGATCCGTGCCTGAGAATGTACGCGGCCTGGTCGACCTTACAATTCGGGGGTGTCGAGATCGCAATTCCGTCCTGCGACGGCGCGTTGAAGTAAGGTGAGGAACCACCAGAGTGGTGAAGGGGGTTAAATGACTTTGCGGCGACTGCGACTGCTCCAACGAGGCCAACATAGAGAGTAACAACGGTAACTAACATTGTTGAACCAAGACACGTTCGTCATTAGAGAGAGAGGATTCTTTGAATTCTTGGATCAGCTGCAGTTGCTTCGTTGGGTAGCTGTTTTCCCACAAGCATGGGAACTTGGACCGGGGGTTGTATAGGGTGATAAGATGTGTCCCGTTGATTTTGTCAAGAATAGCTGCATCAAAGAGATTAAATACGCGTCGAGATTGTTACGTCGTACTTTTTGAAGTTCGAGGCTCAAACTTAGTACTCACGTGACTACTACGCACTTCCATTTTCATTTAACCTCTCCAATCCAAATGAAATTAAGCTCCTTTGTCTCTTCCGTGTACTCAATCTGCCTCATCTCTGCGCAGTCTGCTGCTACGCGTGAAGAGGTTTAGATCATACCAACGCTTGACAGCCGAACATGTATGCACACATGTCATAAATGATTCTATGGCGAAGTACGGTTAGGTATGTAGTATGTAGCTCAGTATTTCAGGATTTTCAAATAATGTAGCTTGTCTGTTGCTAGATCGTTCAGACGGCGAGATATCCTTCTTGATTGACCTAACAAGTTTACTATTTCTTATTTGGCTGCGTGTCTTGCTGTCCTCGTATGCGGCTTGTCGATAAACTTCATCGGTTGGGGCATATATAACTTGCTTTTCTCTTCATATATGTGCACATGTGCACTGAATTGTGGGACGCGGAAGGACGCCGGGGAGCGGGAGCTGGTTGGTTCAAGAGAAAGAGAACCCCCCAGAAAAAAGGACCAATGGATTGGACGAACGACGAACGTATGGCGGGGCACTACTCCTTTCCTGGCCTGTAAACAAAACGACAGACTACTTATTCTCTCTTCGCAGTCGTGACATACGATGCATCATGTTGGCATATCTCAACGACAAACTACATCTTTCGGGCTATGGCGTCTGTTTCTGTTGCAACATCCATTGAATTTGACAGACATCTTCCCTTTTCTCCAGACCAATATGGTTTAGGGCTCAGCGTCCAGCGTCGAACTCGTACACTGATCTCAGGTCACTACCAGCGTTCAAACTCGGTGGTACTCGTGATGTTGACACGCAACATCTTGACGACTGTCTCCATTGATCTAACGGTATCTCGGGACAGACGTGCAGGTGTGGTGTACAGCCAATTACACTGATGGGAAAATTCATTTTTATAATTATACAAGTAGGTAACCCTCTAGTAACCCATCAGATCGTCGAACGTGTTGCGCTTGCAGGTTTTCGGCCCGCAGATGAAATATTCATTTTTACCACTGCATTCGAATGGTCTGTTCAATCTTCTGAGCCCACCATACTTCTCTAATAACGCACCTCGATAACGGACCGACAGTTCGCTGCAGGTCGTCAAGTTCCTTCTTGCATAGTGTATCTTTTGAGTTTCGTCCACCTGGAACCTTTACAGGTACTTCATTGACACTCATCCCTTTATACTTTTCCCTCAAGGCAGCAACTTGTTTCTGGCGAAGCTTGAACCACATAACAGTCAGGGTACTACAAAAAAAAGATGGAAATATGAAATAGACGTACCTTTTTAATCAAGTTCTCGTAAAGTTTAATGTCCTGTGTCGATGTCGATGGATTAGAAACGCGCTAATAGGGATGACTAAATATCGTAGAAATCATACCTCGCGTTCTTCCTCTGTGCATTCCCCAGTCGGTTCGATACGAGTAAAAGTCAGAGTGGTACTGTCAAGAGGTTTTCGAAGTCCGTCGACAATAACAGTAGGTATGTTGGTAACTGTGTTCAGAGTCGTGTCGACAGCAGCGGCACCTGCAGTAGGTATGTTGGTGACTGTGTTCAGAATCGTGTCGACAGCAGCCGCACTTGCGAGGGCGGAAAGGCTGGAGGCAAGGATGACGAAGCTCTTGAAATGCATGTTGGGAACGATTAATTCGCAATGAATCAAAACACAAA
>JABAJZ010013713.1:0-25771 GCA_018857265.1 Termitomyces sp. T32_za158 | reverse complement strand
ACCTACGGCCTAGTTACTAGCGCTTAGCCGTGCTAAGCACCATTTTCCTTTACTTTCATTCACTTTCACTTTACTTACGTGTGTCTCTGGGACCCTGCCAGGACTCTACCTTGCTACTTAGCGTGCCCAACGCATTGACCAAGTGCTAGGCAACAGTTTACTATATACTGTGCTTAGCTACTTTTGGGCATCATCACCGGATGACATTCATTATTTCTTGGAGAATGAGCAGACGCTGTATGCAGCTGACATGAACACCCTGGACACACACTCTGCAGTGCTGGCGGCTCGGTTGACAGCTAGAAGTACTGACCTCGTATGTGACGCATGCAAGTCAAAGGGTCAGGTGAACTACACGGGACATACCAAGCCATGGTGTATCCTGGAGGGTGGTGGCATGGCTGGGAAGACAATAGATGAGGCAAGGACCGCTAGGGTGGCGCACTACAAGGCAAAAAGGGAGAATCATGACAAGAAGAGAGGCACGACAAAGCTCACCTTTCCTCTGGCGAGTGGCTCTGCGTTCACAGTGGAAGGCAATGCAAGTACTCTTGCAGCCTACCTGGCTAGCCAGATGGGCAAGGTGTTGGAAACGACACCCAAGGCTGAGTTTGCAGGTCTGGCGTCAGATGCTATTCCTGGACAGCTCGTGGATGTTGAAAGTCTTGAGATTGATGCGTGGCTTGCACTGGAGGAGGAGTTAATGGTAAGCGTGGACTGAAAAGGTTGCATGCCACAAACTGAAGTTGTGCTACCCAGCACCACCACGGCGCTTGATATGTGCCCATTTTACCCAAACGCTACTGACTTCACATCTCTCACACCCATACCAGATAAACCAATCCAAGGCGTAGGGGGATCCGCAATATTAGCCACTGCAATCTATGTCTCGCTGATGGTTCTCACCTAGTACTAGACAGTGCCCTCTTTGTACCTAAAGCTACTGTAAGACTCCTCTCAGTCAGTTCTCTAGCAAAGAAGGACGGGATATTCACCATGTTCAATGATGCAAATGCAACGCTGTTCAAGGGGACAACGAACAAGTTAGTGGCAAATGGAACTTTGATCCCCATGAAGAACTTATACACGCTTGATCTGTATGCCAAATATGCACTCAGCATTCACATGTCACCTGATATAGTTACTTGGCACTGCCGCTTGGGTCACGCCAATTACCAGACTATCATAGAAATGGCAAAGAGAGGCATGGTCGAAGGTATGCCGCATACCTTCAATACAAAGCCACCAAAGTGTAATGAATGCATCCTCGGCAAACAGACCAGGACACCAGTTTCAAAAATTAGAGAAGAAGGAGTCAGACACAGAGCAATGCGCAAACTAGGAATAGTATAGGTGGACCTGACAGGGAAGCAAGACGTTACATTGAGGACTGGAAATAATTACATCATGAATATCATCAATGACTACACAAATAAACCATGGTCCATACCCCTGAAACTGAAAAGTGATGTGTTCAAAGAACTTTGCGCATGGATTCTTGCTAGACAGGTTGAGACAGGCCTAAAGGTTGAGATACTTCACCCTGGAAATGATTTGGAAATCATAGCTCGAGAAAATGAGGAATGGTACAAGTCTCAAGGGATAACAACATAACATGGAGCTGTTTACACGTCAGCGCACTTAGGATCGGTAGAGCATATGCACAGGACGCTCATGGAAAAGAGTATATCCATGAGGCTATATGCAAAGTGCCCAGCATTTCTCTGGGACAAATTCTATTTGATGGCAACTCATCTGCATGGAAAGACCCAAACATCAGCAGTAAATGATGTCACACCAGACAAGCTATGGTATGACAAGAGACCGTAGTACTCTTACATCTGTGAGATAGGCTGCCGGGTATTTGTCCTCATATAGCGAAGGCCTACAGATGCTACGATAAAGTGACAAATCGAGTATACAGCACTTATCATGTCAAGTTTATTGAGCATCAGAATGACTCTCCTACGATAAGCCCTGCAATACCCTCCCCAGACATGGAACACACAGTGCCCAACCTACTCACGACACCTACGGTTCTGAACCTAGCAAAAATCCCAACTATTGATGCCATCACAAGAAGAGCATGAGATCAGCCGTATATAGTCCAGGATGATGATGATGAAACTGTACCTATACTGGGAATACCTGCCAATCTGATCCTCCAAGATAACCCTGAAGGCCAAGGTCAACAGGTCAAATGTGTCCAAGACCTACCCCAACACTCGACACAAATCCCTATACCAACAGCCAGGAGTCAACCGGAGGATGCACCAAAAACGCCAGTAGAGCGCGCTATATGGAAATCAAGGGAATTGGCAGATCAAATTCGTGAAGCAAAAGTTGACCGCAGGCGCGCGATTGAGGAACTGCATCGTGACAATGATTGAGGCCATCAAGTTCCACAAGCAATTGAAGATGAAAA
The DNA here is from genome assembly GCA_018857265.1 of Termitomyces sp. T32_za158. NCBI lineage: Eukaryota > Fungi > Basidiomycota > Agaricomycetes > Agaricales > Lyophyllaceae > Termitomyces > Termitomyces sp. T32_za158. The sequence goes on along the minus strand of JABAJZ010013713.1, from coordinate 23,346 downwards.
TATAGATCTGGCCAACGCATTAGTAACAATCAATGTGACAGAGGTGAACCTAAGTATAGATGCGGGGGATGTTGACCCAGAGGTACTGAAGATGTGGAAACAGGCACAAGACTCCCCTGATGCTGAAAGATGGAGGTCAGCCTATGAAGATGAACTTAAGTCCTTGAAGGATATGGGGGTATACCGGCTGATTCCTAGACATGAAGTACCTCCAGGTCATTGGATACATTGAGGATGACCTGTATTTGCACTTAAATGCAATGAAAAAGGTGATATTGTCTGATTCAAGGTTTGGTATGTCCTACAGGGATTTAACCAAGTATATGGCCAAGAGTACACCAAAACCACCTCACTGACAGCGCACGCGGAATCATGGCAGATCTTACTCCACCTGGCAGCAACACAGGACTGGGATGCCATGCAGATCAATGTAAAGATGGCATTTTTGTATAGTGTCCTACCAGAGGAGGAGACTACTTACATGGAGCAACCATGAGGTTTGAGGAATCAGGCAAAGAGGACCATGTCTGCAAGTTAGAACGGGGACTCTACAGGATGAAACAGGCAGGACGGATTTGGAATTGTACCCTGAACAAAAACATGGTAGGCAGATGGAGATTCACAAGATTAGCTTGCGAGTCCTGCATCTACTACAGAAAGTCTGATCATGGAATAGTCATTGCTGCAGTACATGTGGACAACTTCCTGTCTGTTGCGAGCTCCAAACAAGCAAATGAACACTTTAAATCTCAGCTGAAAGCCATCTGGACTATATCGGATCTGGGTACACCATATAGTGGGAATTGCAATCAAGTGGGACAAGAAAAACAGAGCGGTGTATCTTTCACAAGGACCCATCATTGATAGATTAATTGCACAGTATGGGCAGAAGGAGGCCAACCCACTGTCATTGCCAATAGAACCAGGACTGAAACTGAGGAGAACAGATTACTCAAAGTTGACGCGGAAAGAGCGGGATGATATTGCCAAGATACCTTACCGACGATTGGTGGGGGGCTTGATCTGGCTTGCAATATCCTCTCGACCCAACATACAGTATGCCGTGCAGCAACTAAGTCAGTATTTTGATTCCTACTCTGTCATATACTGGAATGCAGCCATACGCGTAGTCCAATACTTAAAGGGAACCCGGAATATCAGACTGCGTCTGGGGGGTACATCACCAAATTCTCTGGCAGGGTTCACAGATTCAGATCGGGCCAACTGCCTAGATACCCAGCATAGCATTGGGGGATACGCATGGTCTCTGGGATTGGGTATCATATTATGGGCATCACGGAAGCAAAAGACAGTAGCAGCATTGTCATGCAAAGCCAAATACATGGCAGCCTTTGAGGTGGCACAGGAGTGTGTATGGTTGCGGACACTTCTGCGGGCAATTGGCTACCCTACTGACAGTGTAACTACTGTCATGTGCAACAACAATGCAGCCATAAACCTATCTGAAGACCTGATGCTACACTCCTGAGTAAAACATGTCGATATCAAATATCATTTCCTATGAGAATGTCCTACAACTTTTGTAGTGTACTGGAATGTGTTTTGTACTTGGCAAAGAATGACAGAAAACTGAGAGAGTGAGGTGAAAGGGCGAGACAAAACTGGGAAGGCAAAGTGAAACCGGAGAGACGAGACGAGACTGTTGAGTTGAAGTGGAACTGGAAAACGAGGCGAAACTATTGAGTCAAGGGGAAACCAGAGAAACGAGACAATACCGTTGAGTTGGGGTGAAACCGGGAAACGAGGCAAAACTATTGAGTCAAGAGGAAACCGGAGAAACGAGACAATACTGTTGAGTTGGGGTGAAACCGGGAAACAAGGCAAAACTATTGAGTCAAGGGGAAACCGGAGAAACGAGACGATACTGTTGAGTTGGGGTGAAACCAGGAAACGAGACAAGGCTATTGAGTGGAAGGTGAAACCGGAGATAGGAGAGAGGGAATGAGTCGAGATCGGAACGGAAGATGTAGACGAGATGAAATTCGGGAGATTCAGATAACCAGGAGTCGACAAGACAGATTCGAGACTAGATGAGACAATTTGGAAGACGAGAATGAGTTGAGGAGACAGTTGTGAAAATAGAGAGAGAATGAGTTAGGAAATCAAGCAGTCATTCAGGCAAAACACAATGCAAGGTTGTCAATATTAATACTAATGTACATGCTGGCTAGTTACGCTTTATATACTCAATGAGGCGGAGCTTGTCCCGGGCCGAGTCTGATCAGTCCCAGGGTACTGTATGTATGTACTGAATAGAGTCCCGGAGCGTACTGGTGAAGAGTCCCAGGACTGTATGGGAGTCCTGACTCATGAGGCTTCTACTGAAGTGGGCGGTGCATTGGGTTCCTTGTATCAATTGTGTCTGATGGCGGCTGGCGGGTCGTGGTGCCGGGTGTGATTGCCGGAGTGATCGCCTGGTGATGCGGGTGATGCGGGTGATTGCGGCGCTGCAGGATCAGATAGGGTTAATGCGGATGATCGTGGCACCGTAGGATCAGACAGGGTTGATGCGGTGATTGCCGGGGGTCAGGGCTGTTGGGGCGGGGAGAGTGTGTGCTCAAGAAGGCAAGGCAGCTGGCGGGGAAATCGGGACACAGCGTGGAGGCTGGGGTGGGTGTCCCGGGGCTATGCGGGGTGTTCCAGAAGCGGGTTGTGACACACTTCCACTAACGTATTGTCCTTCTTTGTCTTTGGTGACTTGGGTGCATTGGTCCAACTGCAGCAAAGCGTCCAGAAAGCGGATTAACTTGATGTTGAGGCCTTTTGCAATGACCACATCACATGCTAGTATGAACAGCAGTAGGGCAACCATCTCACTGCAATCACCCCTGTCTAGACTGGATTCTGACAGCACATCGTTAAGAAGGTTGACTTGATCAAGACCAAACCTTCTGATGATGTGACAGGCACCCTCTGCCAAAGTAGGTTCCAAGCCCGCAATGGTGATGGCCAGTTCATTGTCATATTTTATTGCAAGGCAAAGATGCATGTGGTGTTTGACTTGCTCTAATTTCAGTATTTGTGGTTTTGACGTCAGGCAATCAAAACATAAGGAGAGATGAGTGGCCAAAATTGCTTCAAAAGGATGATAAATATTCTCTCAAAACATAAAAACTACAGGGATCAACTTACCAATCTGATCTGATATGGTTAGTCGGCTCTCGTTGCTAATTTGGCGGCCACCTAAAAGCTTAGTAGTGGCAAATTCCACAATGCTGTCTCTTTTGCTCCCTCCTCCTGCGTTATAGCGTGTTCCAAACCTGTGCATCATGTCAAAAATTGTCAGAAGAGGGGGTGACTCCTGACATACCAGTGGCCGGCCAAACTGACACATCCATTCAATACTCACCATATCTCATAGTAAATGTTCATCCTTTCCCACTTTTTTGACTGCTAGTTGATCAAAGCCGATCTCTGTGAAAGGAGGGATGGTTTTTAAGACATGTTTCTTGACGCGTGCAGAAGGATCCAGGAATACAGGCGGGGCATATTTACACACCTCGCCACTCGTAGAAAGAAATAGCAAAACCAGAGCTTTCACTTTCTGATGGCATTCAATGTCCTTTCCAGGCAATGGAAGATGTTTTGTTCTTCTTGATATGATAGCTTGTTGAACAGGCCACGAACTTCGTCAAATGCAATGACAACAGCTTCATATCCTCTATCTCTGGTGTAGGAAGCCAATGCTTGAGCACTTTCTTTAAGTAATTGTTTCTGCATCATTCAGTGAGCAGATAGCAATGGATGTGACAAGCAGAGTACTTGCAGAAAGAATGGAAGCACCCTCACAATCCTTATCTTTGGCCTCCAAGACTAGTATAGAGATTCTGTTGGTCTCCTTCAAGACTTGTCAATAGAAATCGATGTGTAAACTGCTATGAGATTGATAGGAAAGGCCAGCGCTCATGAAAAATCTTAACTTTGCTGCTAGCAAACTGTTTGGATCGTAGTCAGGGATTCCGCGTATTTCATTGTTGATTTTTTTTGAGAGTTGCTTGAGTGCATCTGAAAACTGCTGACATGAACAAAAAACATCTCAAAATTACCATGTCCTCCGTGCTTAGGGTAGATAAATGGTCATGGACTTCTCAGTCAGATGGGGGAAACCCTAAAAACCATGAACCACAGTAAACAACATAGATCAAGAAGAAAAGATATGACTGCCTTGCCTGTATTGTTATGAGGTTGGAGGTTGAGAGGAATCACAATCAATTCCTTGGAAAGTTCATCAATCATGCAAGATTTTCCAGTTCCTGATGACTGGACAATAGGGATGACTTGTGCATAGGTCTCGACTTTGTCTTTTTCCTCTTCTTGGGACCATGCAAGCAATAATATAATTTCTTTCAAGGTCTTGGATGCTAAGCCTTGATATTCAACACTCAAAGAACATTCTATTGCTGGGACAATCTCAGACTAAATCTGTACCTTGGCTAATATACATACCTCGTACACCTGGTACAAATGAAAAGTGGGAGAAATTCCTTAAATGCTCCAAGCCTAGGAAGATCTGAGGCTGCAAGATCAATACTAACATTACAAAATGGACGTACCGTGTTCTCTCAAGTCTCTCCACATCCCCTTTGCAAGACTTTCATCGATTAGATGGGGTAAGTCGTGATGCCCAAGATACCCTGTGTCTCTCAAGCCTTGCAACACAGAGACAGCCTGCAGCTTTCGGTCCCTGCCATTGCGACTGAATTATTGATGATGTTGCTGATGTCTTCTTTCTTTGTAGTGGAATTGAGATTAATCTTCATTGAGCAGTCACTCAGATCATGAATATCATTGGGAATGACTCCCCCCTCTTTGCATTTCTTTTTGGGAGGCACAGAATCCTGGAACAACATAGAACGCTTGTGAATACCTGGAGCAGTTGACTGAAACATGAGCATGTGAGAGACTAGGGAATTCCCTAAAACAGACCTTCACAATGTCAGATGACCAATGTTGGGCCTTATTCACTGACACGTTACCCAGTTGTGACCATGACCATGACAATGTGTGGGACTAGCAAGTAAGTGCTACATGTACTAGATGACGACGCGCGATGGGTCCGTGCCCCGATCCCCTTCCTGGGCCCGCGTTGGGCCCCCTGCTTCCTGCTTCCTGCGTTGCTGCATCCCGCGCACGCAGCGTGGTGCCGTACACGTTGTTGTGTCATTCAAATTTGAAATCAACGGAAAACAATCAGAGCATAAAGACGAGTACATTTCTGGCTGGCGAGTATGCTTTCTTTGCATCAAACGAACATCGTACTTGTGACCGATCCGAGTTCCCTTGCTTTCTAAGACTTGGATTTGGACGACGATTATAAAGCGACTGCTGCTGCTGGACAAACACTGATACCCTTTCTATGTACTGGTATAGCCGTGGTGCGAACATTGAGACTTGGAAGATTCCTCCTTTCTACAGAGAGCGAAGAACAAAGAATGACAATGGCGCAGGCGGACGGTGATGCTGCTGGATGTTTTATTGGTCATTTCTCGTTCCCTATGGTTTTTTGAATCTTGGATGCCAGACAAACACCAATGCCTCCTTTCTATGTATAGCTGTGGTTTGAACACTGAAACTTGGAAGATTCCTCCTTTTTACCAAGAACGAACGATGGCGGAGGAGGACGGTGATGCTCCTGGATGGACAGGATGCATTAGAGGAAAGTGTTTTGTCTATGGACGAGACGAGAGAGGCCCACTGGCAGGTTGCGAGTAAAACAGAAGAGAAGAAGAGTATGCATCAAGCAGGTTTTGCTCTTTGTTGACTTGACAGCTAACGTCGTCTTCACACTCGCACTCACACTCGCACTCGCACAGAGAAGCCCTGGGCCGCTGCGTCTGCGAGCAGTTGCCAGTCACGGTGTGACGACTTTGCCTGACGACCTCAGCTAGTTTCTCGATATCAGCAGCTAGTGGTGTTGAACAAAAGAATGCGAGAGGCGCAAAACAGCACGCGGGAGCACAAAAGAGAGGCACGAGAATGACACAAGAAGCTTGATTAAGCCCACAGAGACGCACAGGATGCGCCGACACAGATGATCGCGAACAAGTGTATTAGTTACGACGACAAAAACTTCGTCTCGGCTACTTGGAACTCCAGTACTGATGTATGTACATGTTATATCCAGAGGGTGTTACGTGCAGACACACTATATCCTTCAATAAGTGGATGTAAACGAGAGATTCGCAGTGGTGAAACTCGAGTCGGGCACTGACAAGGAGAATATTGACCTAGGCCTGGAATCTAGATCTAGACTCCAGAAGGTTGAAATTGTATGTTATTTATCGGTCGTTAATCGTTGCTGTGGTTTCTTGAATCTTCTTCTCAACTACTGTAGGGAATGCGGGATCTCTACCGTCGCATGACGCTCGTATTCGACTCCGACTCCCTGAGTGGTGACGACTGGGATAAAACAAAACGGGAGGACGACGAGCCTTCTGCAGTCTTGGCAGCCGTAAGGATGTTTTTCTAGTTCAATTTGCACTTCTGCTTCTGTTGAGACTGAGGCCTGGGGAGAGTTGTGCAGCGCGGAATCAAAGAGTCTCAATCCTATGGAAGATAACCCCGCAAACTCGTAGGTGAAAGAGACAACGATGCTTACAAAGATACTTAGAGTGGAGGACCGATGATATAGAATGGTCCTACATCACCCCAAATTGAGGATCTTATGATCATGCAATAAAAAGACCCAGAGCCTTCAACCAGAGTCGTGCAGTGTGCAGTGTGCAGTGGGGAATGGGAATTCGAGTTGTTATGCTGTTCTATCATTCTGTTACTCTGAGCTATTATAACGATGACGATGTATGGGACTAGTAAGCACTATAAGTACTATACTATATTCGACGACGTGCGCGTTGGGCCCGTGCCCGCGCTTGCTTCCTGTGTTACGACGCTCATGCGCGCGGCGTGGTGCCGTGGTTGTGTCCTTCGATCGTCAATTGTCAATCGTCAATATTAATCGTCCTACTTTTCTGTCGTGCCGCGTTTGCATCTTCGTTTGAACCTGGCTCTTTAGCAGTTGACCAGTGTGGCGTCGCCTAGCAGGACAGTGGAACTCTTTCACATTGGTCTTTTGGAGGAACAGGAACAGGAACAGGAACAGTCTGTATCAGTGCACCACTGGCAACGGCTGCTCCATGCGCACACTCCGTTTATCTTCCTTCCCTATTTTCTATGATTGCTCCGCTTGCACTCTTGTACGTTCACTTAGGGATACTCGTCATCGGGTACTAGGCGACGGTAGAGGTACTGCAGTCCCTGTTGCAAAAAAAAAAAATATAGAAACCGTAGGGAAGCAGTGATGACCAATGACATACAATTTCTGTCTTCTCGACTCTAGATTTCAGGTCGAGATTCTCCTTGTCCGACTTGAGTTGATCCTCTTGAAGAAGCCTGACACTCTCCTTCAACTTGAGTTGATCCTCTTGGAGAAGCCTGACACTCTCCTCCAACTTGAGTTGATCCTTTTGGAGAAGCCTGACACTCTCTTGGAGACACCTGATACTCTCCTTCATTTCTACTGGCTGCTGAGAAACTAGCTGAGATACTAGTTGAGATAGGTCGTCAAGTGAATATGGAACACGGTTCGCAGGTACAGCGGGCTTCTCTGTGCGAAGACGACGTTAGCTGTCAACGAGAGATGAGAGAAACTTGCAGGATGCATACTCTTCTTCTTCTTTCTCTTTCTTCTCTTTTTACTCGCAACCCGAAGTGGTCCTGCCTGGTCAATAAATAGAACTTTATCGGCTAATGCAGCCCATCCAAACGCAGCATCGTCCACCATTCTTTGTCTTTAGAAAAACGAGGAATCTTCAACGGTCCGAATGACAATGGATAGGGAGCAAGCCAGCGATTGGTCAAAAGTCTGAAATTCGACCTGAAATAAGGTGTGCAGTGTGCAGTGTGCAGTGTGCAGTGGGGGATGGGAAAGGCGATTCGAGTTGTTGTTCTTCCCGCTACTTTAGTAGTGGGTCCTTGTCGCGGCTGAAAAACCGACTATTTCGTGACTCATGTGTTGATTCATACGCTCTCCGCTCCGGCCGGGCCGTCCCCCCTGATGCTCCTCCTTGGCCGCACACATTTGACATCCAGGTGTCATGGAAACAGCGCAAAGTCCATTCAACAGATGATGTAATAAGTACAAGTATAGCACGGCTACAAGCGTCCGCGGCCTGCTTAGGTAAACCACGCACATCAAGGAAATTGTATAAACTTTCAGTCGCGAACGAACTGAGAGGACAAGTTTTGTCCATGCTTGTGCATGTGCGAAGGGGTATGGCAAGCAATGCCGAGAGTCTATGTCTTGGCCCAACGTTGCAAACATCTTACAGCCACTCAGAAGGAGAGTAAAGCGATGTCCTCCCTCGGTGATGTGGAGGTGCGAGGAGGCTGGAATAGTCAGAGAAGATTGGAATTTTGAGTGTATGGACTCGGACATTCTCCACAGCACGATGCAGCGTTTCAACGGGCCTGCTTCTTCAGCCGCTCGGGATCCACAGCAGTTGCCCCAAGGCATCTTGCTGTCTCCTCTCAGCGAGACAGAAGGTATAACTGCCCGAGGTGGGCCGCGCACTTGTTTCTGGGGTTCGTTACGAGTGGTACGTGGAGATCGGAAGGACGCGACGACCTGGGTAGTTGTGTCTGCACGAATATGGCTTTGTTTCTGGGGTTCGTTACGAGTGGTTCGTGGAAATCGGGAAAGCGCAAATTTCGCTCCACCACGACTAATAGTAGCCGGAAATCAATCATCAATTCTCAATCACCCATCGTCAATCATCAATCATCAATCATCAATCGTCAATCTTCCTACTCTTACTTTGTCGTGTGCGTTCATGGGGAGGGGAGCGCACCATACCGTGCCGCGTTTGCACTGTCGTTTGAGCCTGGCTATTTGGCGGTCGACTGGCATGGCGTGGCCTAGCATGTTGTTACGATGGTTTGGCAGTGGAGTGGCTTATAATAAATAGGCGCGTGGAGAGATGAGAAGATCTATCCACTTGGTACGCGTGAATGTTCCGATCTCGAAGTTTGCTGCAACGAGTACAGAAACGACCCCGCGCTCGAATGATTCTGGTCCGGGCTTGTAGCTGGTGTAAGATAGGTAACATCGACGTGACTTGCAGTTTGGTCATCGAACCTGCGCTAGGTCAAATATATCACGAAGCACTCACTATAAAGCCTATCTGTATACAGTATCAACCTACTCATGACTCTACGACGAGAACCAGTATTACCTCCCCTTGACGGCTCAGTGACCGTTCCAGAGGCTATCGACTTCAACTGGCAGCACAATGCTGACCTTCCCATGTTTGCTTATGAAACAGACGGCTCGAGCAAAGCAACTGAGATCACTTTCCTCGAATTTGGACGAGCATGCCATCGAGTTGCTCATCTAGTTCGGCCCAGGCGTGCTGGTCCAGACAGGGAAATTGTCGCTTTCATCGCATTGGCCGACACAATTGTGTACCAGGCAGTGGTGGTAGGACTGATGACAGCCGGTCTAGTGGTCAGTGCTTCCCTCATATAGCCCAAAAAAAATAACTAAATGAATCTTCAAAAAGCCATTCCCCATTTCTCCTCGCAATACTCCTGCTGCTATCGTTCATCTTCTGTTGAAAACCTCGTGTCATCGCTTGATTACTACCTCTGCAACGCTTAGTAGTCTCCTTGATGGCGTCAAAACCGAGCTCGCTGCCGACTTTGACCTTTCAATAGAGGAAATCCCGATGCTCTACCAAATCTATCCCAGACTCGGGAACGAGACCGTCGACGATCCTTTCGAGCGTTATCCTCCGCCTCTTATGCGGCCTCACATGTCGGACGTTGCCCTATATCTCCACTCGTCTGGGAGCACTGGGTTCCCAAAGGCTATTCCCCAAACATACCTCATCCTTGCACACTGGGCGGCTTTGCGTGAGTATCATATTTTCACAGATGCTTCCCGCTGAATATCATTGTGCAGCTTCCTTGATCCAGTTCCGTGATCACAGGCCGCGAGTACGCGTTGCAGCCATGATGCTTCCTCCTTTCCATACACTCGGCATTTACGTTCAGATTCTCTATCCCATGTTTGGACTAGTTTCCCTGGGCGTATACCCTCCTCAGGTGACTTCAAGTGAGAGGACGCCCATGATACCAACCCCGGAGAACATTTTCAGACACACCCGATGCTCAGAATCCAATTCTATGGTTACTATTCCTGCCCTATTGCAGGTTTGGGCGCAGTCTCCCGAGGCCGTCGATTTCCTCCGGACGCTGCACTTGGTCGTATGTTGCCATTTATGATATGTCTGTACGCGTATATGTCTGCTCATACAATTCGCTCAGGGATATTCTGGCGGCGCCGTGGCACCGAAGCTTGGAAATTTCATGATTGCAAACGGTATTAAACTTCACCCTGGTTATGGCGCTACCGAGTTTGGCTCACCGACATATGCCATACCGCGTCCGGGTGATGAGAACGATTGGGCATATATGGAGTTCAGCGAACGTTGCGAGGTCAGATGGGTGCCTCAGGGTGATGGGACGTTTGAGTGTCAGTTTTTGGTATGTTACTTTGTCGGACTTTGGCTTGTTGATATCGTTATCCGAGCTGGCACTTAGACTACAGATACACATTCCCTCGCCGTGGAAAATTTACCTGATGTCAGAGGGTATGCCACTTCTGACCTCTTCGAACCTCATCCTACAAAGCCTTATTTGTGGAAGATGTATGAGTTTCCCCCATATTGCCATGAATTTACCTTACCACCGCTGCAGCGTCGGGCGCATCGACGATGTTGTTATCCACTCATCCGGGGAGAAGACTGTGCCAGCACCTATGGAGGACATTGTGCTGAGTAGCCCATAGTCAGTGTAATTTTGTGCCATTTAATGTGCACCCTGCTCAAGTCAATAACAGCGTCATGGGGACTGTTATCTTTGGTCGCGCCCACGATCAGCCCGGTATCCTCATCGAGCCCAAGGAGCAATATGCTATTGATATCGCAGATCAGACTCAGTTTGCGAAATTTCGAAACACACTCTGGTATGTCCAGAAACAATCAGCTTATTCCACCCACTCGAATTTGGCATGCGCTCAGGTCCGTGATCGAGGAGGCCAACAAGGTTGCACCTGCATTCAGCAGGATATTCAAGGAAATGATCCTCGTCACTTCCAAAGGCAAGCCTCTCCCTCGAACAGGGAAAGGTACCGTTATGCGGAAGCTGGCTCTCAAGGCTTATGACAATGAGATCGAGAAACTGTAAGTTCCAGATCACTTTTCCTTTCTTGCAGACCTTTCAATGACGCTGTCTACAGCTACATTACTGTGGAGGAAAGTGCGAAGGGGGAAGACGTCATACCTCCATTTACTTGGGATCATGAAGGCGTTTGCGCTTGGCTCCTCGAACAGGCTGCAGATATCGATTCAGGAAAAGCATTCGATGTGTCAAGAGATCTTTTTGATCAGGGATTCGATAGGTCAGTCATCCCATATAACATCTATTCCAACCAATCTCAATTTCTCTGGAAAAGTCTGAGCTCAACGATCCTTCGACGTCGTATTGCAGATGCTTTACGTGGAAGCAAGGATAATTCGACAATAAAAGCTGCAGAGAATATCACACAAAATACGGTCTACACATATCCGTCTATTGAAGCACTGACAACATTCCTCGTAAGACTCATTGCTAATACTGTGGGCAACAAGGGCGGGAAGAACGCAACGGCAGAAATCGAAGCAATGATTGAAAAGTACAGCGCTGATCTAGAGAGCTTACCCGTTCCTACCAGCTGTGCTTTCAGTGTGCCTGCGGGAAAAGTAATATTACTCACAGGGTCAACTGGCAACCTTGGCTCGCAGATTCTCGCAGAACTTTTGCTCGATCCTTCAGTTGAGCGTGTGTATGCTTTGAACCGTGCAGCTAAGGGCTCGGACTCAATCTTCGAACGACACACTGAGCGGTTTGTCGACAAAGCTTTGGATTTGGAACTTCTGCGGTCCGACCGGCTCGTTTTTGTGGAAGGCGATACGTCAATGCTCCGTCTTGGACTATCAGATGAGCTTTATAATGAGGTAAGTCGTTCATCTCGAACCACAAAAAAGCTACAGGGCCTATTCAACAACTTTCTCTTTACCCGCTCGCAGATCAGGAACTCCGTGACTATTATTATCCACAACGCATGGCGTCTTAACTTTAACCTTTCGCTCATGTCATTCGAACCAAACGTTCGAGGCGTCCGCAGACTCATCGACCTCGCGCGTTCTGTGCCTCATCCAGAGCTGATTCGATTCATGTTTACGTCGTCTGTGGCGTCAGCGCAAGCCTGGGGACAACCCGAGGTGCCGTTTCCAGAGGAAATCGTGACGGACGTCGCAGTTTCTGTAGGGAATGGCTATGGGGAAGGGAAATACGTCTCGGAAAGAGTACGCATCAACTTTATCCTCTATTTCATTCACTTCATCTTCCTCTCAGATACTTGCAAAGAGCGGGATACAGGCTGCCTCTCTCAGGATCGGTCAGGTCTGTGGGGGGCTCCCCAATGGTGCCTGGGCAACAAGTGATTGGTTGCCTATCCTTGTAAAATCCAGCATAGCTCTTGGAGCGCTTCCTCATACCACCGGGGTACGTCGTCCTGACCTCTCTGATCTATTATTAGGATCATTCACGTTGGGCTTACGTTAGTTCGTCTCCTGGCTGCCTATGCACGCAGTGTCAAGGACTATCCTCGACATTGCGTTTTCCGCCGATCAACTTCCAGAGGTGATCAATTTGGTCCATCCCCGGCCTGTGCAGTGGAACGGGGTGATAGACGGCCTCAGAGCGATATTAGATGAAGATGAGCGTCCGTTACGTATTGTACCTTTCCAGGAATGGTTTTCTCTGCTTGAGAGACGCGCCACGAATGCCAACGACGCTGACATTCAAGCCATTGTGAGTATCTTCGATCAAGAACGAACACATTTGACCAGACTCATTCGTGTCTATAGCCCGCTGTGAAGCTTCTTGAGTTCTTCCGCGCAATTATCGAGTCTGACCGTGCCATTGCCGAATCCGGTAGTCATGAAGTCGAGAGCGGTGGACTGACAAAGTTCGCAACTGCCAAAGCTCAGAGCTTGAGTCAGACGATGAGAGAGGTGCAGCCTATCTCGACTCAAGACGTGAATCGATGGATTAGTTATTGGCGTTGTTCTGGATTTTTGTGATTGAAGAGGCTGAGCAACCTGATTGACTTAATGGTGGAAATTGCACAATTAGCGCACCTGTAGTGTGAAGTGGGGAATGGGAAGTTAGATTGTTATGCTACTCTGTTACTCTGTTACTCTGAACTATTATGACGATGCTGTATGGGACTAGTAAGTAAGCACTACATATACTCGACGATGGACGCGCACGTTGGTCCCTGATCCCCACCCTCGGCCCGGGTCAGCTCGTCAAATGATATTTAAGCGAAAAATCGGTCAAAGTTCAGATGTTCAACTTGAACACATAGAAGTACTTATATGTACGGTGTTCAGTTTTTCCGTCTTTGAACACATAGAAGTACTTATGTACGGTCTTCAGTTTTCAGTCCTTATGTACATAAGTGAGTCAACGAAAGGAACGGAATAAACAGAAACGCCCAGGAACTGAAGGGTCTAGTCTAACAGCTCATGCATCTAATCATAAGAGGAACAAGTGCCTCTAGGTTTGGGCGTGTCAGTGTGGAGGAAATTATAGCAGGGGAAAAGCAGCAAGGTTTGGTTCGTACAATATCGGAGCTAGAAACCAATCGAACATCCGACATTGGCGTTATTCGAAGTTGCGAGTCTTCAATGCACAGACATGGTGGAATATGCTGCCACAGAATGTTGTACTGTACTTACGAAACAGACTGAACAAACTCAGGTTCGAAGGAAAAGAAGGAAAGCAGAAGCAGAAGTTTTAACAGCAAGAGTAAGAGATAAGAGCTGACGAGATGAAAGAGATAAGATAATCTGGTGCCCGATTCACCCCGGTCAACAACACCCATGCTTGCACTTGCTCCATTCCAATTTACCCTAAAAAGAGGATACATCATCTCCTGGCTATAGTACGCATACATACACATACAGTTACTTGTTACAAAAAGGTTACACGACGTCAACATACTCTAACCTAACACCCGTCTGGGACCACTGTAGAGTCCTCATAATTCGCCGCATCGACACCCAATCCACGGCTCGCAAACACGTTCCACAGGAGACACTTATTCGCGCCGGCGTACCGGTTTACATCTGCCTGGATCCATGCGTCTCTTATATTGAGGACTACCAGTGCGTCAGCGCTCGAACTCGAACTCGAACTCGAGGGGGGGACTCACACGTAGGGTTACAAGGCACGAGCGGGAGCGCGTCGATGAATAGGTGGAGGAACACGACGTTTCCTTCAGTCCCGCTGGGGTCCGTCCGTGCGGTCGCGGACCACCCGTGCGCGGTGACGAGAGCCGCGTAGACGTTGTGCAGCATGTTGGCCCAGATCTCGCCGATCACTGTGGAAAGCGACGAGTGAGTGTTTTCATCGTATGTGAGCTGTGCGGGAAAGGGCGCACCGTGGACTTCGCCCGCTAACTTCATGGAGGAGTAACGCAGTGGGTTGGTTTTACTTTTTTGCGGTGGGAATCGGTAAGTATCAATATGGATATAGGGGAGGACACGCAACTTATTGGTCGAGTACGGGTACCCTCGTATCCCGTATGCGAAGTTGATCACATATTGGCCCATCATGTAATCTGGGAGTGCGCTCGAGTTGTGCTCGGCCCAGCTGCATAAATCCGCTCAGCAAACACAAAACTTGAAGAAGGAAAAAGAAAACAACGGGGAGAAGCAAAGAGATAAATATTCGAATGTTGAAACGTGGAACGTACTCTGCCATCGCATCGGACCATCCTGTTAACGCCCCCATCTCTCATCAACAAGCATGACCTTGCGCGTGATGTAAAGACGTACCTTCTCCGAGTCCGCCGGCCTCGAGCACCTGGAGACACGCCGCTGTGCCCCCTCCAACCATGCGGTTCGTCATCCCGTGCGTATTCTCGTGCGTGACGATGTCATTCTCGAGTGCACCGTCGCGTTCCGGCGATGTGTAGTCCCAAAGGTACATATCTTCCCTCCGAGTTAGCTGGTCGATCGGTTCAGACATGGAACTTATACTCACGCATCTGTCCAAATTGCCCACTGGGGAAGCAAAGGTAAGGTTATCAGGACTTGATGGCGAGGAGGAGACAAACACACTCGGGGGGTGTCAGGAAATCAGAATTATCCAATCCCGCCTGACTCTGCACCGCTATTGTCACATAATCATTCCCCAGCCCACCTTTCCCAAAGTTATCAGCTTGGAAGTTGTATGCAGCCTATGAAAAACATCGTCGTCAAACATCGGTCTGTTCCATCAAAACATTACTATGCCTCTGTGAATCCATATCTATGAAAAGGTACGTTTAGAATTCTGAACATGGGAGAGGTGGGGCTACGTTACCTGTACCACACGTCGTGGAGCGTATTGACGATATAGAAAGTATTCGTGCGAGCTGCGTCAACGTTAGGCGCAACCGTGGGTTCGACGTCGGGGTTATCGACGTAGATGAAGTTGAGCCCCGGGGATGACGGGGCTGAGAGGTCTGTGACGCCGCCTGAATAAGCCAAGGCATTGTTTCCCCTGTTCTTACGAGGTAAGCGATACCGCGAGAAAAACGATTATGCGACCACATCACCTTGTAGCACTAGAACCAAGAGATTATTATCTATCAGGATAAGTGATTGAGACATCCACTGACTTATATGTCTGGCTTCCGTCCGTGTGCCAGCCGTTCGGAGACGCCAGCATGTCCTGGGGGTCAGAGATCGTCTCGAATCCCTGCGTGGGGAGCTCCTTCTGAACAGGCAGAACGCGGTACTACGCAGCCCCCATCATCAGTACGCGCCACAGCAGGCACCGAGCAAACATGTACCCACCGACGCGAAAGACTTGTAATCTGTAATATGTATCAACTCCCCCGAATGGGCATCGATGAACGCCTCGTAGAAAGTCACGGCTGTCTGGTTTTGGATCTGTATCGCGTGCGCGAGTGCAGCAGTCCCGTCCGTTTTGACGACGTATTGTATCGTAGTCGGGTGGTTGTTGTAGGTCCCGAGCAGGGACTCTTCGGCTTTGGAAATCGCGGCCGAGAGCGGGACGGATGGTGTCGAAGAGGCGATCGAGGCTATGAGAATCGTGAGTTGCTTATTTATTTTTTCGCCTTTTTTTTACTTACTTGGCTTGACGAACGACGAGCCAAATGCCACGACCTTGAGTAAAAACCGGATTGTGAGATCAACGTTTGCAAAAATTACCATCCAGATGTACTCGCCTTGTCGTCGTGGTTGAAAGCAACATTAGCGACTGCATTAGCAAAGGGAATTCCTTCCTGTAGTCGATTATAATCAGCGCATATTCGGTGAGGTTGATTTATCGCATTGACTGACATGAGTCTGTTTAATATAGGCGTGTTTCGCTACTTCTCCGGAGTATCCGCTCCTGAAAGATATAGATGATGCGTTGACCCCAAGGCGTTGCTGCACAAAAGCCACGGAAGAGGCATCTAATGTGACATTCGGATTGTCGCGTTTTTGTAGAGGGTGCTCAACGCCTTGGCCGTAAGTCTAGTACTAGAAGTCAGAGACTCGGGTCTAGTCCAGAAACAAAACACAGATACCTCAAACGTAGAGGCCGGGTGATAAATCTCGACTTCGACGCCATTGCCAACATTTCTAGAAGAGTGTGTGGCATAATTAGTAGAAGGTCCCAATGAGGAACCTGCTGTGGCGGTTATTGCCGCAGAAATTAAAGAAGCGAGTAAGCA
Organism: Termitomyces sp. T32_za158; assembly: GCA_018857265.1. Classification (NCBI taxonomy): domain Eukaryota; kingdom Fungi; phylum Basidiomycota; class Agaricomycetes; order Agaricales; family Lyophyllaceae; genus Termitomyces; species Termitomyces sp. T32_za158. Next base: position 6,488 of record JABAJZ010013713.1, on the reverse strand, counting down.
GAATGAAGAGGGAGGCATTGGGGGTTCCAGCTACAAATTCCTGTCAGACTACAGGCTTCTACGGGGTCTTATATACTATGCAAATGCCAATAGTATCACCGAACCAATGCCTCTCGTAAAGCACAAGGTCGACTGAACCATGCTTTACACCTTGCGTGACCAATAAGTCAACTTGATACGTGATTGGGAGATACAGGGAGCAACATGAGCCACGTACAGGTATGTCGAAATAGTGGGGTATCATGGTCAGAAGACGCGAAGAGCGTACCGTGTCCCGATCGTTCAAGATACAGGATCTAATTTTATGGATAAAGAGCGCCCCTAGTCTTGACATTTTAATGGACTTCCGTGCTGTACAGAATAGATTACCTTATCGGAACTTTTTCTCGGTGCTATCGGCTCTACGAGGAATAAGCGATGGGAATCCTAGCCTCTTTTATAGATACTCGACGGTCAGTACTCGGTTGATAGGATAGCTATTTCAATCTTCATTACATGGAACTATGATGTCGATGTCGTAAATGGTGTCCTCAATAACTTCAAGGGCGGCGAGCAGCATGGACTATCCTGTATCGTTGTAGGATTCCATATGGTACGCCCTGTCATAAATCCGTAACCCTGTGGTTATAACGACAGATCTATGTTTGGAGCAGAACCATGTGTAATATTAATCTTGAGAAGAAAAGATATGCAGTCATCACACTAAGGATACGGGCCCGGCAATGCAGATCGAGAACATACCTAGGAATATCAGTGCCAACAAACACGCCTCTGAACACATCTAAGGGAATACCTTACACAATACAAGAAGACCCATAGATGCCACAAGAGCTACTCCTGAATGCTCCAGGAACGTTGAGTCACGGCCGGTGCTATCATGAATTGTGTGCTCGTTATTTACATACTGTAGAAGCATCATCAAGAGCACTGTTCTGACAGCTGAAGAACTCTTGTAAATCTTGTGGAACCAAGGTCGTATGTACCACTGCCTCGACACCGCCTCGACTCAAAGTTGAAACGTGAAAGCATAAGGTAGGGAGATTATCAGATAATCTGAGGATGGCAAATTCGAGGAATGATAAGTTGACGCAAAGAATGATATGAGCCCCCATCACACGTCACGTCAGGTGCCTCTCAACGTGGCAGTCGATCCCTGCTCCTACAATCTACATCTTGACACAACGACCACTCACCGTCCTTCCTCTTTGAAGGTACGCAAACCCACTCGCGCTCCGCGAGCACGGCCCCGCACCCCATACTACCGCTGGGCAGCCTAAAGGACACATTCAGCCTACCGCCGGGCTCCTCCCGCGCCGAATTCGCGGCGTGCGCATCGTGCCCAAACCCATCCTCGAGTTCGTCCGTATGTATCCTCATCTAAACCTTGACGAGTTTCCCCGCGAAGCGCTCGCGCAGGCGTTTTGCTGTTCGCTCATGCACGCTTAACGAGCGTCGTGGCGTTTCTCTTTTTGTGCGTTTTGTACCCCCTAGTATCGGTGGGCAGTCTAAAGGGCATTTGCAGCCCACCGTGGGGAACCTCCCCCGCAGACGCAGAACGACTGTTGGGCCTCATGTACAGCCTACGCAGGTTGTCGCTGAAGCTGCAGCCCCTGACGAAACAAGGAGCAAAGGCTTCAATTCCGTCTATGGGGTGGTAGTTGCATGATGAAAAGGGCGAGGTTTATTCATCGTCTCTCATTCTGTACATCTCGTCTACCTCTGCATTCTATTCATTTAACTCTTTCCCTGTTGTGAACAATTGAGATATTATTACAGCCCCTGGTTGAAGTGTCTCCTTTTTCCGCTCGGATATTTGTCGCCCTCTACTGAGCTCGACAGAAACCGCAGTGTCTTTTCACACCAAGTCTAGACCTACAATTCGTGACGCAAGTTCACCTCAAACCTCGGTGTCCCTTACTCGCCTCAATCTCGAGGCCCTCATTGCCACTCTGTTGTCGCGCTAGTTGCGATTGAATCATGACACTTGACCCTTCCGATGCACTTAAAACCTCAATCTTAATGCAGAGCTCAATTGGGATATGTTCTAATATCAAGGGAATTTTCAAAGCAAGAAATGCCAATGCGACAACTTCAAAATCCTCCCCTGGCGTCAACCGTTTCTTCGACTAATCTGTTCTTGGTTCTTCTCTTCATGCGTCGTGATTCAAGATATCATGATTCTGCTTCGAGCAGCTCTTGACTGTGAAAACACCGGGAATGATAATGACTGTTGAGGAAAGACTTGCCGTTACGGGGGCACGAAACTCTGATATATTATCCCATATGGAGCCCCGTGTCCTCGCTGGTGCAGCATGTTCTCTCCAAGATAGTCCCAGGTAAATGAGTACCATGTAGGAACGGAAAACCCTATGTGTCACTGCTATGCTACAACACAGATTTATCATTCTCGCCAATTCGCCCTATCCCCACCTTTTTTGTGATTCTTTTGACAGCTAGTCGTATCTCTTCACATCTTGTAACTTGCTACTATACTTTGTCAAATCTCGTGTCCTAGTCATGTGAAATGACTGCAAGAGTTTTGAAAATGTTGGAGTTGGAGCCCAAAAAAGGGGGAGCCTGGAAGGTGTTCTAGCACTATCACCCACTTCGTCGAGTCACCACTTGCCGAGAGAATATCTACGATTGCTATGGCCATAATTATGGCCATAGTTATCTACACACTCGAATCTCGAAGACACCACATATTGAAGAAAGAAGTCTAGAAGTGAGTTGAATGATTGATTGTCTTTAGAAAGTACAATGGACATCAGTAACTGCAGTGCTATTACGTCTCCTATTTGGCAAAATTATTCCCATCAAAATTAGATTGATCCCTCCGAGCAAGCCTGTGGTCAACATTTGCGCGGACCTCGTATTCCATGTAGACTCACAGTACTGGTCGAGATGAGAAGGTCTGGTTTTCTCCATTTACTCGTCCTCGTGTCTTTTGCCTTTTGGAGAAACACACAGCATCTATTCATATTGTCCAATAGAAGAATTACACAAGTGCTGTGGAGGCGCTAGAAACCCTTGGACAAAGCGCCTCTACCTCACTCTCGAACGTTTGCCTCACCGACATTGCTTACAACCCCCGACATTTCGCTCAACAGATGTTCACGAGGGCTAGGAATTTCGTTGTCCATGATGGTGACTTTCGAGTCACAGAGCATAACTACTATTCAGATCCTGGTAAGCGCTACGCACTCATCCTTCCAAACCAATATCCTGAACGCAAGTCAGCCATCACCAAGCTATACCATGCTTCTGCCCTGGGTGCTCTATACGGATCGCAGGACCATCTGCCGCTTCCGGAGATCCTCGACGCACAGACAGAAATTATACAAAGAGCATGGAAATGGTTCTCTTCTCAAGAAAGCAAACCCCTGCTTTGGCTCTATAGCCCTTCAACGGCTGTCAAATCAGCAGCTGCACGCGTTCTTGTCGAGAAAGCGAAGAAGCAGTTTGCAGCCAGCTTTTTCTTCACGCCATTGCGCGATAACTGCAGCTCCGCCGAGCGCTTCGTTCCTACCATCGCAGTCCAGCTCGTAGAGCATATTCCAGGCTTCTATGACAGCCTTATCAGATCCATGCATGTAGACCCTTTCGTTCTTGAAAGATCTTCGCTGGAGACACAGGTCGATCAACTCATCCTCGAACCCCTCCGCGAAGTCACTGCGCGCGGCCCATTCCTCATCATCATCGACGCATTGGATAAATGCGCAAGCGAAGAAGACCGGCACGAGATTTTGACTCAAATATCACGCATTGTGCTCGCACATCGGGATCTTATACGTTTCGCCGTTCTCACTTCAGAGAGGGGGCGTCTCTTCAATGAACCCGAAATTGGTTCTATTGTTTGTCCTCTGACAATACCCGATGGAACAATTTTAGAACGGGGCACGTCTGGAGAGAAAATGGATTTTAGTAAAAGGGAGGGTGGCGAGAAGGGATTTTCACTCGTCCCAATAACCTCGGGTAATATCAAGTATGCGTTGCAGTGTAACCACATTTACTTCCCAGGACTGAATAGATTGCTATGATCATCAAGATCTCTATTATAAAAACCGCAGTCGTACACGAGCTCAGGTAATACCAAGTTTACTTACAACCCCCATGGATGCTCCTATTATCGATGATCCTACCGATAACGATAATGGCGAACACAACCTCGATTGGTACTATTCTGAGCATGCAGGCGGTCATGTCCTTCCATTCGGAAGGCACGAAGGCCAGAAGATACATGACACGAGCATAACGTACCTGGACTGGTGCAAGAGGAAATTGAATAGAAATGTTCATTACTTCCCGTACGTTCGTAAGCATTTGCTAACATAAGTTTATTCAACCAGGAATACGGCCCTACTCTGCGTGCTATCGATGCATTCCATTCTGGTCTGCAGAGATATGCGAAAATAAATAGTGGCAATTTCAAGATTCCGTTTGGCCAGTATCTAGGTAGGAAGATTAGTGAATGCCCTGAGCGATACCTTTCGTGGGCAATTCATAAACCACATCTGACTAAACAAGTAAGTACACTACCACTTGGATCGGAGAGCGGTTGAATTGATCTGACGCCTCAAAAGTATGGCATATTCTTCGAAGCTGTTGCAAGGTGGCTCGAACATCCGCATAATGGAAGACCTTTAGTCCATCAGGAAGAGGACGAAAGAGATCACGGGCAGTTGATGAATTTAATCATACAGCTCCGCGTTGAATAGTCCTCAGTTTTAAAAGCCTTTTCGAACAAGTTTTTTCGTCGAGTTTGAGTGCGAGAAAGAAACCTGGACAACCAGAAAAGGCAGCGGAGAGCATGAAACGACAGGAAAGAGCATATCTCTGTTCAATATCAATAGTTCTGGCCCATACTTGTCCCACCATTGCTTGTGAAGGCAGGTTTTGGATGCTTTATGAAAGTGTTGTGACTCGGCTTGTACGAATGGAGTGCTTGGTTCACGCGTAACAATAGTCTACTGCCAACTTTTGACGTATCAGCCTCGGTTAGAAATACCTTCCATTGTTTGCTAGCCAGTGGCTTTGAGAAACAATTTCCATACATTGACTCCAATTCCTTGTAGTTGTAGGATCGAGGATCCAAACACGGACCCTGTACCTTGTTTCACCTGACAACATTGATGGCTACTGATATCGAGACATACTTTGTATAGAAACAAACATTTTCACTTGCCCTTTTATCCTTTGTTGTGTCAGTTTTGATATTTTGCACTAAGAATATGAGTAACATCAGTGGGTGTAAGTGCATGTGCTTCTTAAAGGTCCGTGAGACTCGCCAGATACATGCGCAGCACGACCATGTTGGGACCAAGTTAGGAGCCTTTACTAGACATCCACGACACGGCATTGGCCACTACGAAGCGCCACGGCAACATAGGTGACTACCAGCTCCCACCCCTTGCTTGCAGCCGATCCGACTGCCAACAAGACAGCCAATGAAGCTTACTCAGAAGACATATCGATACTTGGTGAACTTGTTTCTTTTTGATTCTTTTTCCCTGTACAAATGTTCTTCTTGAAAATCCTTCCAGAACGAAAGTGACGTTAGTTTTTCCGAGAACAAATGTCTGAGAACGCACTGAGGATTTGATGAATCCCGGAACTCATAGAGGACTGATCTCACATTGGCTTGAACAGGAGGCAGACACAATATTTCGCCTCTAACCTTGAAAAGACACGTAGTTTTCGAAGCAATTAAGGCGCTTGGACAGCGCTCGGAACGATAGAGCCAGTTCAGGCACGAGTCACGCTTTCTGATTACATAAAGCCTTTCTATGTCCACAAAATGACTACACCTAAGAGAATCCTTGCTACACAAAAAGATTTTCTATAGTGAATCTACCCACACCAAAGCACCGGTGAATGATTAGCGCGCAACCCTGGCACAAGAGCTCAGTGTCCTACCATTTCTCATGTGCATTCTGGGCTGGTCCAAGAGCTTGTAGAGGTCTAACGTCGTTGAGGTAGGTTGCAGGCTCTGAAACTGGGATCCCAGGGGAGAGTTGACGATTGACGAATTAACTTTATTTGTTCCAGGGTTATATAAAGTGCGTTTGGTCATCTCTCGCTGCCTCCAGATGTCTGATATAATCTCTTCAATGATAGGATATCCTTCATATCAACCCCATATGTAATGGCTCAGCAATTCACCTTCTTTCCCTCCTCGCTTTCTACCTCCATATAGAACTTCCATTCGAGATCATCTGGTCCGGCGGCGGCAGGCGCGGCTCCGAGTTTGGAAATAGCACTGTTTACCCGTCATACCATTCTCTGCTTCACCTCCTCTGCCCAACGATAAGGCCAAAGAAATCCAAAAAGATAGGAAAGAGAAGGTCGTGGAAACGCATGTGGTGGTGGTGCATGTGAATCAAGACTAGCTGCGAAGCTCGTCCACAGCACTTGCGGTGTTGCTGTATAATGGATGTGACCTGGCGCATAAGAATAACGTGGATGTACTTCTTACACAGGGAGAATGG
>JABAJZ010013712.1:0-23099 GCA_018857265.1 Termitomyces sp. T32_za158 | reverse complement strand
AAGAAAACAGTAACAGGTGCGATGCTGATTTCTGGAAAGATATGATCATTCCAGAGAAGGCCAAGTACAATAGAATAGAAGCGGACAAGAGAAGTTGGACTGGGAAGAGTAGGACATCCAATCGCACGACTGACAAAGAAGAGTTACGGAGAAGGTAAGCTCCAAGTCGAATGGTAGAACTTGTCGTTACACAATCAAAGCATGTTCCTTGTTCCTGGTTGATCTCTGCTTCTGAGATTTCTGATTCTGTCCTTCGAACGGGCCGCAATCTTCATTTACATGTGAAGTGCATAAATGTGTCGAAGCACTACCGTTTGCGTCTTCTCTCCCAGCCCTCATCTTCTCAACCACAGCCGAGCGCCCTAAGAGATGTTCCTCACCGGCTCGGATCTTATGTTCCCACTAGACTGCGACTGACGATTCTCTTACCAGAAACCTGTTCTGTTCTTGCCTCGGGACAAAGCCTGGCCGCCCCTGCTTCACGTAGTGAATAGGTCCTTCGTCTAAGCTCTTATTGATCATTATCGTCATGGCCTTCATAGTTATCCTCGCCTCACTGCAATCTCGCTTCCTAGAATAATAATATCTTGAAAAACTGAGCCGAAGCAGGAAAAACTCAGGCTTTCGGGCGGCAAGCCATGTCAAATATCTCTTGCGGTGTCCTAGTCTGGATCGTCTGTTTGTATGAAGGAGTCTTGTAATTTTTCAATCAGTGACTATACGTCGCTGACGAAGCCTTGGGTCATTGCAAGTATGGACTAGACATTGTGATTCAAAGCGTGATCCTGATGGTCACTGGTAATCCGAAGTCCGGAACCATTACGATTATCAGATCCGGATTCTGATTGTCGATTTCGACAAGACAGTAAGTACTTACAACATATGTTGAAATGAATTTCAATTTCAAATCCGCTGGATATAAAGAGAAGGAAAAGTATTTTACCAGCTATTGACACCTACCGCTTTTGCTAAAGTACCAAGGTCCAGACAATTACAGTATATTTTTACAAGCGCATAATCAACTGTTTGACACCTGACATCCATAGACCAATATCATCCGTCACAGATCCTTTGGTGAGGAGGTCGACGTGAATGGCCAAAGCAGCTGGACGATCATGGGCTTCCATAGCTGAAACAATTTTCGTCAACACAAAGCAGAAATCACTAAGAGAACGAGGGCTTACCCCTGGTCAAGACAGCAAGTTGGTCAACAACAGATCTAGAAAGTGTTTCGCAATTGAGGGCATCAAAGAGTGGATTGATACGGCGCTCTAGGTCATCTACCAATCGTTTTTGTTGCGGCTAAGCGATTTATGAGTCAATAACAAATGATTGTTACTTGAGTCGGAGCACATACGGGCGTTCTCTGCTTCATAATATTCAACTGCTCAGAGATCACATTATACGCAGACATAGCATAATCAGGGATATGCGACCGGTCACCAGGGGCTATACCAAAACAAAAATTAACCCTATTGTAATTTTTCAACAAACTCAAGGATACGTACGATACTTTGGCGGCGGCGGCCCAGCCTGCGGTCGCGGGGCATTTCTCGAGCTCGAGCGTGGGGGTGCCCCAGCAACACTGGGCGGAGGCGGGGGGACACCGGCACCCTGAGGCGGAAGTTGGGGCGGTCCAGTCCTCTGGGCGCCAGGTGGAGGCTCATACGGTCCCGATTGTGGCTGCGGCTGCTGCGGCTGTTGATGCGGAGGCTGAGACGACGGACCAGGTCCATACGGTCCTGGGGCTGGACCATGCGGGGGAGGCGGCGCAAAGTTGGTCTGAGGATGATGGCCAGTCAGACCCTGAGGACGGACGTACGGCCCTGGAGGCGGGGTCTGACCAGAGATAGGTCCGTGGGCGGGAGGAACAACGTTCGCGCCTGGACCAGGAACGGGAGGTTGTTGAACACCCAAAGGAACCTGAGGTGGTGACATCATGTGCTGAGGGGGAGGCGGAGCAGGCGCTGTTCTCGAGGCAGGTCTGCCAGGGGGCGGAGGCACATTTGCCCTTTGTCCTGCAGCAGGTGGAGGAGGAACCTGGTTCGGCACACTACCTGGCCGTGGCGGGGGGAATGACTGACCAGGACTGTTGTAGGGAGACCCTAGTGGGGAGAATCCGGGAGTCGTTGGAGCCTGATTAGGGAATGGAGCCGTTATTGCGGCAGACTTGTTCAAACCCAGAGAGGACGGTGCACGAGGCGCGCTGATTACGGCCGGAGGATCGTTCCAGCCACCATTTTCGTTCCGCTTAGGGGGTGGTGGAGGTACGACGGTACTTCCTGGGGTGCTGGTCGATCCACGAGGGGGAGGGGGCACCATTTGCGGGGTGGATTGGGGCTGCGGCTGCATCTGTGGCCTCATATGGGGTGGTTGGGCAAGATTTTGCTGATAGGGAATATTAGGCGAATTATAAGTTGACGCAGGCGGGGCATAAGGTCCTTGATTAACGGGTTGAGTGGCAGAAGTAAAGGAATTTGGTGCAGCGCCCCCATAAGGATTATACGGTGCATAAGAAGGCTGAGTTTGGGGTGCGGGTGGTACAGGGGCAGCGGGTGAAGGATAGAATCCGAATGCGTTGGTCACAGGAACAGAAGCCTTAGACGCAGCAACTGCAGGAGCCGTGATAGGCGCAGAAGGTTTAGGAACGGAGATTCCAGTCGCAGCAAGCAACCGCGCACGCTCCGCCACGAAATCGACCCCAGTTGATCCTCTATAATCCTCCGGGGTAAGCTGCAAGAACGCCACCGCCTCCTTTACAAGACCCTGCGTCGTCAACAAATCCGCATATTCCAAATACCTGTCATACAGGCTCGCCAACTTGAATTCCTTTGCTTCTTCATTCGGACTAAGTGGCTTCACAATATCTGCATCCTTATACGCCGTTGCAGACCTGAATACAGTGACCTTCTCGATAAATGTTTGCAGCGCCTGTGTATGCGCCGAGAACCTCGAGCCACCAGATCCCGTCTCCTCCTGAACTAGCTTCTTCTCCTCCTCCGCAAGCTCGTCGACCCAAATATTAACCAATCGCTCGAGCCTCGCAGCCGCAAGATACGTCAAAGTCGCATTCTGCCTGTACTCCCTCGCACCCTCCTGGATGTCTGAATTCTCCGAAGCAGCTGAGACGGTGAACTGGAACTCCAAACGACGGCCCAGCTCCTCCGCAAGACGCTGGAACTCGTCCTGCTTCGCAAAAGTGCACAGAACAACGAAGATTTCCTGCCACTCCTGCAGATCGGCATTCTGCACGATATCGGCAAGATCGTCTGTAACGATAGACTGGAAGACGCGGAGATAAGGCAAGGAAGTCGTGCGACGCTCGAAATACGCCTTCTGCGTGCGTTGGAGAAGCTCCGGTCCACCTCGGACAGCGAGCAAGATAGCATCGGCGAATCGGTCGGACGAAAGGCAGAGCGACACCGCGGATTCAAAGTCCCCAAGTACGATCGCCTTTGTAACAAGTCGATCAACATCTGATTCGTCATTCGGATAGATCCTAAACGAATTGTTCTTCAACGCCTCGGACGCAACTGATGAAGGTCCAGAACCAATCGTCGCCGCCACAGACGAGTCCACACCATAATTTGTATGGGGTACAAGCTGGCCCTGGGCAATCGCACTGAAAAAGTCCGTGCCATGGTCAATCGGCATTCCCGGTCCCTCGTCGCCAAACAGACTAGGCACCGTCGTCGCAGACTCGCTCTCCGCCTGCCTTGTCGCATTAGTCGTATCCGAGTCCACACTCGCACTGATCTCCGACGGCGTCTTCTCCCTCTCCTCATCACCCTCGCTCTCCTCCGTCCTCTCAGGCTCCGCAAACGACACAACGGGCTCATGCGGTGTCCCTTCCGGGTCCTCCAATAGTGTTTCCTCATGCTCCGTCGAAGACACCTTCATGTTATCGACAGCCTCCGCTACGCGAGCTGCAATCTCCGCCTTGGAGAATCCAAGTAGAGTAACAAGCTCATCCCTCGAATCAGCTTGGAAAAGGGTCAACAAAGCCCTCCATCCCGCCTTTTTGGGCGTCGTCTCCTCTCCAGACCTCTCCTCCGCGAACGCCTTGAGCGAGTCTGATCCTCCATCAATAGCGGCTTGTAGCTTTGTAGCACGTTCAACCAAATCCTGCTCGGTGACAATTTTACGAATATGCACAACACTGCTCTGGTTCTTCCCTTGTGCGGAGGGGAGGTTGGAGACACTGACTAGCTTTCCGCCAAAACCAAACGAGCTGCTAGCGGGACGGCGGAGCCACTTGGGAGGCTGCTTGAGGGACAGAGTGCCTGAACCCGCTGATCTAGCAATTCCACCGATATCGAAAATGTCACCACTCCGGGCGACGGGGACATCCTTGGCCCCGACACCTTCGTTGGTAGACTGGATTGAATGGATGCCAACCGTGCCGTCAAAGAAGGCTGTAGCAAGCAGATCGGGATTGCGGGGGCACCAGTCAACTTGGAACGCCCAGTTGTCGGCAGAGGGAAGCTGCGGTAGATTTACTTAGACACGACTGGAATGAAGTTAACATGACTGACCTCGCCGATGATTTCTGAGGTTTGTGGATTCCAGCAGAGGGCTCGGTTGTCTTTGCCACAGGACAAAAGCAAATCGGCGTCCTGTTTGCACCAAGAAAGAGACAGAACACCCTTTTCATGTCCTGTTAAAATCTGCACAAAATCCAATGAGCCTTCAGAATATGAGGGTTCGGAAAAGACGCGTACCTTTTCTGGAGCACGCGCGTTACGGAGGTCCCAGACCATGATCACAGGAGAGGAGTCGTCTTCAGAAGCAGTTACGAGCCTCGTTGCCTGGATATGACATGAAAACAGCGAAAGCATTAGATAAACGCGTCAACATACGTTGTCGGGATGCCATGCGATATCACTCATGCCCCTTCGCCCACCAATTGCCAGACCACTACCAGTTGCACCTTGTCCCGCAAGAGTCCCAGCTCCACCTCCATACGCCAGAGCAACAACCTCGCGCTTTCCTCTTAAATCCCACACAACAGTGTATCCGGTGCTGCTTGCTCCCGCAAGCACGTATTGAACTTGCTGATTCCATGCAACTGATGTTATATCATCAAGTTTCGTACTCCTAGAGCCAGGAGTCGGCGTGTATGGTTTGCTAGGATCTTTCAAGTCCCAAATGTATACCTGTCATGTGTAGTGTCGTGCCTTGAGCCAGGGTGCTACATGCAAAAGCGCCGAAAAACGTACCTCACCGCTGACACCGCCTGAGGCAAGGAGAGAGGTTTGTATTGGGTTGAAATCAAGTCCACGTACTGGACCCGCGTGTGTCGTGTTCCGAAGTATAAGAGATTCCGAAGTACTGCGATTGCGACATGAATACGGTGTCATCCAGTTACAATGTGACGCACCCTGCTCCCGCTAAGATCTTGGAAGGATCCCAGAGAACAAGTTCTCCATTTTCCAATCCCGCTGCGATTACACCACGCGACTGTCCATCGCCACCCCATGCCAGACGATTGAACCTAGAGAATCGCCTGTCAACGCGGACTTCTGGATGCAAGATAATCGACATACCTAGCGCTGTCTTTAACAACGCCTTTTGGGCCATTTTGGCCCAACCCGCCGAGATCGTATTCTTCTCTATCAAGGAAATTCGGAGCCCAGATCTCAAGCTGACTTTCGTTGCTAAACGACTCGTCAAGAGCGCCCGCGACGGTTCCTGTGGCCAGCAAAGGAAGAGAAGCTGTCGGAGACCACGCAAAAGTGGAGGTTCTGTGAATTTCCTTGAGCTTCATGGCCGTACAGATATAATGTCCCAGTTGACGCTGCCTTTGCAGATGACACGTCAAGCTTCCCTGACCGGCCCTAATCAGTCACGTGACTACTTTGGACGCGTCCTTTGCCGCTCAAACTCATGACGCGTTGACACCCTCTGTAGGGTCTGTTTCTGTCGTTCGTCACGCGTTTGTTGAAATATCACCCATCTGGAGCTACCACTGAGCCTCAATTGTTTCCCTGTCGTACGCACACTGAGGTTGTGAGTCATTATTTTCCATGTTCTTCCTTTGTTACAGCTCTAATCGACACTCATGAGACAGTACCATTCTCCCGTGTCTATTAGGTACAATAATACAGCTGTTTATCTGTGGTACGACACACACTGGGGCTTACCAATGTTCCGTGTCTAAGAGGTCTGGTCCTTCATAAGTTTCTCATGATGAGGTTTTAATCTAACGTTTACTTTTCTGTCCCAGTCTCATATACTCGGTAATCTGAAATGCGTAGGCTTTCGACCTACTGGCCTTGACGCGAACGTCCAGTGATGACTGATTTCGATTGGACCAAAAACGTAGCAAGGACGTAATAACACCATCTTTAGATGCTGCCCCGCCGTCATTCAGTAGGTCGTGATGATAGTTCCCTTGTAAGCAGGCGCTCCATTTAGCAGATACCAGTGTACTGTATGCTTATCTCGACCATACGTCTAATTGACGTTATCTAATCAACGAAGGTTCTGCTTCTTAAAAACAGCATCTCGTAATTTTCCACGCAGTCCGCTTCAACTACATTCTCATCTAACTTTCACGCTTCGATGAACTCACGGTAGCTTGTCTTTCCACCGCCATTCCCAATATCCAGTCTACTAACTTCTTTCACAGCTCCTTCAGTCCATCACCGCCACCGTAAGGACTCAAAGCCATCCTCGTACTATATTGATCTATGTTATTAGGTATACCGATCCTGAGCGACAACGGCTCCTCGCTGGACCGAGTAATCATGCGATGTAAGAGATTTATTCCTTACAATACTTTCATTCCGAACAATCACTGGCTAGTTACTCGGACCAAGTGCCTCCTGAAGGTCCGCAAGCAAATAAGCGCCCTAGCAGGCACTCCGAACCAGACCAAGAACCTCATTCCGACGACCCCCGATCCAGTAATCGCTATTCCGAACGTTCGCGTTTGAGGTGTGCACATCTCTCCACCTGCCAAATCTAGTCCCTTCCCTCACCGGTGGTCCAGGCTTCCAGCCGATGACTTCTTACGCATTAGACGCCCTGTCTGGATTATACTCCTACTAGCCTTGGCTGGGTTGATAGGATTCTACTCCGGCCAACCAAGCGAGGCAGTGCGCAACGGGATCCGCGAACGCTGGGAAATAGAGCGGCGAACCCACACCATTGAAGTAGACAAATGGAACAAGGACCGCAACGCCCGTCGCACCCAGGAGACTGAGGAGATCGAGCGATTCAAGAAGGAAGAAAAAGATCTCATCGACAGGAAAGAAAAAATGATCGCAGACTACAATCGCACAGAACAAGCATGGCGTCAGAAGGTCGCACGATTTGAAGAGGAATGGCAACGCAAGGTCGACGAGGAGAATCGTAAGCGCGATCGTGCACGACTCTACTGGGACGACATAAAGGGAGACGAACATTGTCTTTCCAATGGTCGCAAGAAGTACACAGCTCGACTCGCAAACCTCCCTTCGTCTCTTGACGCCATGGAAGCGTGCAAATTCACTCCAATCACGCTTAATGGGGTGACGTACGACAATCCAATCATCTGCGAAAATACGGTACGCCTAACTACAGATCGCGAGGCCTTAGGAGCAAAATCTAACATCGACACATTACAGGGACCACATGGCGTTCGCGGTCACTGGGTCGCCGACAACGAAGGTGTCTGTGCCGCATATTGGGAGTATGTCAAAACAAAGGTAGTCGTCCTGTTCGTACCATTACTACTACTACTGACGTCACTCCGACTTCAGGACTGTACTGCCCCGGGATCAGGATACCGGGTAAGTCAACCCATCATCACTTACCTCCACCTCTCCGTCATGATCATGATCAATTTGATTTCTCGCAGCGATTTGAAGCAAAACTAGGTGTCGTTCACGCAGGAGAAAGCCCGGAGATCCTTTGCCTGACCACTCCCTTGCACATCGATGGAAAAGCGTACAGCCATCCTCTGGCGTGCCCTAACTGGGTAGGATGCTTTGTGCCCCATGAACTTTCCGATGATCTTATGATTTCTTAGGGTTCCTATGGTTACTGGGGAATTTGGAATGTCCCTGACGATCAATGCAAGTGAGAGCCTGAAAGAATAATAATATGTAGCTGGAGTTCTTGGAAGTCAAATGATTAAATCTCTTCCCTTAACTGGCCGCGGTAACGCTTTCAAGTTATTCGGTCAAGGTGCCAGATAGAGTAACAATTGGCTTCGTTAGTAGATGATTTTGAAACGGCTATCTGGATGTACATAGTGGATACAAAATAAATTCAATGGTTATATGATGCTACCTGAAGCTCAGGCGCTATTGATGCCGAGAAGTTCAGAGATATAATTGAAACCCATGTTTCCCCCGAGCTTTCTGCTTCTGACCTGTCGCTCTGATAAGTACATCATGGCTGACCCCCTTCGTTAGGTATACAAACTCGGGGTAGGTCGAGACAGCAGCAGAAGCCGGAATCGTATGACAGGCCCCAGCCTCGCACCTACAAGTCGATAAAATGCATTTGATCATTTAAAACCCAGTTTACAGGCGAAATCTTCTTTCAACTCCGTATTGTATGTAGTTTGAAGCCATGGACCATGCAATGGCAGGACGGATTGAGCCTGATTAACATCCAGATTTGGGCGTTGCGAATTCGCATTGTTGACACTAAGATTCTGTGAGAGAATTGGCGTTGCAACGAAGCCCCCTACAATATCAAGCTCGGAAACAGATGATCAGATAAGTATCTGCATACTGACCTAAAACCAGGATTGATAACAAAAAGTCTACTCGTTCACGTCTCTAGGCCATATCTCCATCCTTGGAACTCAACGGAGGGTTCCGCTCTCTGATTGTCTGCGAACGTGCTGCTTCTTCTCTGACAAGTTCTCCCTCTTTTCTCCATTGACGCTTTTCATGCGCGTCCCACTCTTCCCTCGCATCTATCCATCTCTCTTGAACATCACGAATATCACTTCTCTCACCTTTTAAAGACCCTGCAGCGGTCGCGAACAATGCATATGTATTGGGTCGCGAGGCGGGAGGTCCACTGGTCTCGTCAACAGTCCCGCGAGGGGCGGATGATCCAGCGGGAGGAACAAAAACATAGCCCGTGGCACGGTCTATGACCCTTGTCAGGTGTATCATTGAGTTTTTGTCCTCAACTGCCAAAGTCTCGAATCCAACGAGACTGTAGTCCTCAATCAATGATATCATTGCCATGTTTAGAGAGGCAAAACGCGGGGACAAAGAGGCCGAAAGGGAATTTTCGAGGTATGACAAATCTTGTACTTCGGTGTAGAAGTCGAGATTGAAGTCTACGTGCGCATCCGGTCAGAATGGCCGATAAGAGTCGAGAAATCTTCCAGTACCCAGATCTCCGTACTGAGATATCAGGTCCACCTTTGAGAGAACATTGATATGGGGTAGCTCCAGGTGTAGCATCGTCCTCAAGGATAACAATAATACAGAAATATATTTGGACGCGTCTGTGATGTAGTGCGCATCGCACAGATGTACAGCAGCTAGCTGTGATGTTTGAGTCACCAGTTCTGGATACATTTATAGTCAAACGCACTCGGAAACAATTCTTCGTCAGTTTTTCAACGATCCTTTTGAGGCTGTCGTGATTTGTGCTAAGTTCAACTTGACCAGGAATATCAAAAAGCACATAAGCATCCTCTCCTAGCTCCTTCAAACGTTCTTCGAGCCAGTCGAAATTGGCTTCCAAGTATTCCATGCAATACAACATTCCTCCATTTGGACCAAGTCCATGCTCTTCCATTACATCTCTGAGCGTTATTAATGAAGATATATCAATCGCGCAAGGATAGGATATTGTGTCGTTTGCTGGATCCAAATTTACCACTGAGATCGGACGGCCAAGAGCAGTAAAAAGTTGATGTTTGCCTAAAACTCTCATAGATGCCCCTTCTCGAGGGACGGTGTTATTTACAGCCCCCCTCTATCGCAAGAATCTCCACTATTCCGTCGTTCCGAAGGCAGCAAGAGGTACTGATGTATTACAAGCGATGACGACATACATCCTCGAACATCATGCTGATCACAGTGGGATCGTATACTGTTTGAGTAAAAAGGTACATCTTAATGCGTCCGTTTTGCAGTCGTGAATACACGCTCTGGTTTTTATAGGATACGGAAACAGTAGCGCGAGGTTTACGGGAACTGAGTGGAGATATGATCAAAACAGGTGTCTATCATGCCGACAGACCTGATAGTGACAAGGAAAACCTTCATCTTGCATGGCGGAGTGGAACTATTAAGGTCGTGTGTGCCACAATAGGCAAGTTGGATTTTTTTTTCGTTTGTTCAACCTTCTGATCTGTTGTTTAGCATTTGGTCTGGGTATCGACAAGGGCGACGTTCGATTTGTGTTACATCACTCGGTATATTTCCTTTTCTAGTATTATCGCTGTTACTATGTTTGACGTTCCAACGTCTTCCAGCTATCGGTATGGCTCCATATCTTTTCATTGTTGTGGCTCAATTTACCATTGAACTCTTTAGAAATCATTGGAAGGCTTTTATCAGGAATCAGGTCGCGCAGGTCGTGATGGAAATGACTCAGATTGTGTTTTGTATTATCGCCCACAGGATGGAACGAGTTTGAGTTCAATGCTTGCTGGACAGAAGGAAAGCGGCGAGAAACGTGAGTTCCCTCCTTCAGAACTACATCAACTTGAAATTGTTTAGTACATGCCATGCTAAGATTTGCGCAAAACATGGACGAGTGCAGGAAGACGCAATTTGCCAAGTCAGCTACACCACTCATTTCACTGATATACTTTTCACGAGCGTACCGTAGATACTTTTCTGTTGCATCAGAAGTCGCTATATCCGCATGGACGACTGCTGAGTCTGACGCATTGTCCCGGTGTGGTCATTGTGATAACTGTAAACGATCTCCGGAGGAAGTCGTGCGCAAGGACGTGACGTTACAAGCCTGGCAACTGGTGAAGATTGCGAAGGCCCTGAACGATAGCGGTGCAAATGTGACACTCAATTCCTTAGCAACTTTAGCTCGGGGGAATGCAGGAGGCGCATTCGAGGTATCGCGGAGAAAAACTGGAAAAGGCAAGATGAAGGAGAAGCACAAGCTGGATCTAGAGGAAGTGGCAGGTGGGGAAGTAGATCTGACCAAGGAAGTAAGATCAATCGCCGTAATGACCGGTTTTCATTTGTACTCATTAAGTCTCGCAGGAAATCGAACATCTCCTGGTTGATCTACTCCTCTTGAGGTACCTAAAGGAGAAATACCAGCAAACTGCATACTCAACGAACGTTTACGTTGCCTGTGGACCTTATGCCTCTATTCTGTCTCGACACACACAGCAAAGCTTGGCGAATGCGCATGATCTCAAGATCGAGGCTGTGTTCTGGAGAAGAGTAAGAAAGCCGAGAGTTAGCGGGGAGAAATCGAAAGCACCCTTGAGTTCCAAGGCAGCAGGTAAACGAAGAAGAAATTCAACTGATTCAGAGGACAACGAAAGAGAGAGCATCGATGTCGATCTAGATGACGATGATGATGACGGGGAGGTTGTCACTGAGGCCAGAGTCAGACATTCCTTACGTCAAGCTACCTTCAAACCACGTAACTTTGTAATCACAGTGGAAGACACCGATAGTGATGACGACCTCGAGGATGACGAGTGGTCCATTTCTTTTAGGAAGAAAGGCCCTCCACCGAAGAAGCCTAGGATTTCGGCAGGTAATGACCTCAGTGCCCATGGGAAGATAATCAAGGAAAACGATCATGAAGTATGGGTCCTATCAGACAACTAATACCATTTTTCTATAATGATACATAGTAACGTGTTGCGGTCGGGACGAAATATGTAGTACATAGTCCCTTGAATAATTTCATGGCGAATAAATGAAGCTCTTACTACCTGTCATATACATTAAATTATCAAGGATAACTATTCGATCTATGTAGTAGTGACCTTAAATAATTTCATGGCGAATAAATGAAGCTCTTACTACCTGTCATATACAATGAATTATCAAGGGTAACTGTTCGATCTTGCTGCTGCGCTGTGTTCGATTATGACCGACTTGTCTTCAAGGCGGACTTGAGAGGAACTTTGGGGATGAGTCGATGCGCCATGTCAATGCGTACCCCTTGCTCATTCATCCAGCCCTCTCCAAATTCGGGATAACCGTCAAGGTCCGAGGGACACTCCTGTCCTTGTTCAGGGGGTTTATAAGCACCTTCATTAGTCCATAACTGATCCCTATAGCACCGTTGAGTGAGCAAGCAGTGGTGAGTAGAAGGAATATTGAGATTACCCTCTACGGTTGAACCAGCCCTTTCGACGTTGATGAGGAAAGATTGGAGAAGGACAGATAAGGTTCTCATTCCATCTCACGGTCCGGAAGAGTGTAAGAGGAACGTTTGATTCGTCATCAGAGTAATGACGTTGGATTTGAGGTTCTGTCGTCCTCGAGGCCTCTGGGACAGTACTAGTCACAGCTGGCACATTTGCACCTGAGGTAGATATATAAGCTGGTCCGTATATTGGTTGGCTGACGGCAGAAGTGTCATCTGAGCCCCTTCGTTGAGGTTCACGAGCTGGAGTCGGGAAGGGTATCTGCGAGGGATCAGATACTGCAGGTTTTTCAGGACGACTTCTTGTCGAAGATGACGACGACGACGAAACAGTTGTAGCAGGCCCCCGCTGTGGGTACGCGTTTGAAACATGGGAGGCCTGTCGTTCGCTTGTTCGGGAGTAAGGGTCCGCCATAGCATGTCCTGTTTCAAGACGTGAACCATGTTCCCTTCCACGTGGGTTACGAGCGTCGTCTATCCGGGGATTATGAGGTCCGTAGATAGAAATCTGCCTGGTGCGTATATCTTGCTGAGGCCGGCCTTGTGCGGGGGTCAGAGCGGGACCCGTCTCAATGTTTGATGGTCTAGTCGAAGGACCATTGGTGAAAACTGCGGTCGAATCTTGCCGTGTCCTTGGAGGTGACGTACTTGTCCCACGAGTGGAAGCAGAGTTGACATACCTTGAGGCTCTTTCGCCAGACGGAAGTGCTGTTGTGCAGTTACTGAGCTGAGGGATCGATTGCTGCGAGGGGTACGTGTACACATGCTCTGGAGACGTTCTATGGTCGACAGAGCCTGGAGGTCGAGTATCAGTATGTCCCATATACCGAGAATTGACCTCGGGAGCGACGTTCAGGTGAAGTCCTCGGTGTCATGGTATGTGAAGCCGGTACGTATCGGCTGGAAGGACCGCTACTCTGTGACAGAGGGACTTGTGCTGCAGATGCCAAAGGATCGCCAGACGGAAAATGGCTGCCGTGTCCATTCGCCATATTGTGGGGTCTTGTCATCTCCGGTGCGCCCCAATATGAATGTGGGGTCGTGGCCTGAGTGAGGTACTTTTCAGCGCCACTGCGAACGGTCAGATTCGGATGAAGTGGTCCCGTGGCGCTACGCATGCCTGCACCCGTCGCAGTTGAGTTCGCGATTGAGGGATGTACTGGATCGCGGGCAGAAGAACAGTAAGGCACAGACAATCCGGCTTTAGACGCTGCAGCGTTGTATTCGGCATTAGCTTTCGCAATCGGATCCACCTCAATATCTTCGTCATCTGGGACGGAGCTACGAGACCTCATTATATGGGCATCACCAGACAACGTATGTTCATCATGGTGTTTGGTAATGCCCGAGTCTCGATCTCCCGACCTAGAAGCAGTTTCCGCAACCCGGATAGGTTTGGAAACTGAAGGCTTAGCCAAAGTACCAGAACTAATACTAAAGGAAGTGTCTGTAGCAGACTGGCTATCGTTCTGAGCCTGACTTCGAAATATCCCCTTTATCGCAGTCTGCGCTTGCATGAGGCTGGGAATATTCAGAGGAAAATAGGTCCTAGATGACGATGAAGTTGGAACAGGAGCAGGAGTGGATGTTCGCAGATCGGCTAAGGATGCGTCCGGAGTGTTCGCACCCCTCACGGTCGTGATGCTGTCGGTCGACATAGCGGGGGAGAAAGCAGAATCCCCATCTTCTGAGTTGGAGCTAAGATCAGCGTTTGAGGAGAGGGATGCTTCGTAAATGAAGGTGTCGTTGGTACTTTGGTAGATAGAATAGCTGGATGACTTTGACCGTGAGCTCGGGTCGCATGCAAAAATTCGGGGGTCATTAGGCAATGAATTGCCAGAACTCGTTAATGGTTGTGATGTCTTCTGGGACTCACTGGAAGCTAATGTCGTAGTTTGAGTTTGAGAGCGAGTATACCAATTCAAATTATTATTGTTTTGGCGTGGCTCGCTGACCGGTATAGCCTGGTAACCGCGGTCGAAATGAGATGGAGTGGTCTGAGGGAGAGAATAAACAGATGGGTCTTTCAACACCCGCACAGTGAAGCCCTGCGGAACCTGCGGAGCGTAACCCTGGGTTCAAGTAAGTAAACGAAGGCAAGGACCAAGAGATGTTCACCTTAGTATATCCTCCCTGCCTTGAACTAGCCTGAGTCGTCATAGTGGAAGAGTACATTTCAGAGCAGAGATGCTCAGCATTAGGTGAATCCGACTAGTCGCAGGAGTTATGTACTAAGGAAGTGAACACGATGCACAAAACACGGTAAATGCATGTGGCATGACGGAATCGCACTGTCTTTCCGATGTGTTAGGCCGGAAGAGATCGAAAAGACAATACCATTGAGAGATTTCAGCGCATCATGCTGAAGAGTAGTCGTATATTGGCGGAAATCACGGCTCAGTCTAAGCAAAGACCCGCAGTGGTCGTGATTTGAAAGATGCCAATACAAGCTTGACCTCATGGTCGGGATATTTGGTCGTGCGCGTCTGAAAATGTGCGCCTGGCTTGGTTGCATAAAAGTCGATCATGTCGTATCATCCGACAGAGAGAAATGGCCAAGTCCTAGCATGCGCCTTGATGCAGACGATACCATCACATTACTGTGGGCCCATGCTCGCAAGATACAGAACAGAAAGAAGCGACCCTCGGCGAATGAAACGCATGTAGGCCAAAACACCAACCAGAGCTCCTCATTAAATCGCACGTGTATACAATACCTACACGCTGTTTTTAGAACGAAAGACCCGTGAAGGTGTGATGAGATAACAAGGCCCACTAGCATATGCTTCTTTTTGCCTAACACTCACAGTTGAGCCGATTGAACTCGTGATGGACCCGCACCTGTTCATTCGGTTTTGAAACACGTACGCGTGTTGTTCATTTGTGGAATGGAAGCGCTGAAGCTGAAGCGCCGCTGCAAAGGATTATACTTACGTAAGTACATCCCACGGCACCTCAAGAGTTCTCATTTCTCTTTTCAAAATCATAAGTTTGTGAAGAGCACTGTGGAGCTGCGATTCTAGGAATTCGAAAAAGAAAAATCTTATTACTTCTACCCGAGTTCCAAATTTCTGTGCAGGTTTTTGCGACATGCATGCTCTTCGTCAAGAAATTCTCCCTCCGAGTGGTGTGGAATTCGCAACGAGTTTGAAATTGACGCCCTCGACACTTGTGGAGCTGCCGGCCCCTCCGAATGCGACGACAAGACACGAATTTGCTGCACGGACTTTGTGTAATGTGGTTGTTGCACGTTCCAGCATTCTTCGAATCTTCGAGGTTCGTGAGGAGCCGGTAATGCCCCAGGTCGACGACGAGCGGGAGAGGAGGAAGGCATTGAAAGGAACTGAGGCAGTTGAGGGTGAGGTGGAGATGGATGAGCAGGGTGAAGGATTTGTGAGCATAGCCAAGGTGATTAGTTTGGTTCATGTAATTTGTTGCAGAAACACAGACTTGTCTTTCGTGTTTACACCGTTGTGAGCCATGCTGATTTAATTATTGACAGTCAAGTGGCCAAAGCGCTGACGTTATTGTACGAACCACTACCAAGTTCTATCTGGTGCGCGAACATCGACTTCATGGGATAGTGACTGGTGTGGAAGGCGTTAAAATCATATCAACGCTCGAAGATAAGCTAGATAGGTTATTGGTGTCATTTAGAGATGCAAAAGTGCGTGAGTCTAAAGTCACCCGCTGAATACATCTGACGCCTGTCCAGATTGCGCTTCTTGAGTGGTCTCCGGTAGTTCACGACCTTATTACTGTTTCAATTCATACATACGAAAGAGCGCCACAACTGGTAAGCTGTGCGCTTCCATGGGTGGCGGATGGTTTACTGAAGTAGCATTCTAGATGTCATTGGATTCTTCGCTCTTCCGCGCAGAACTTCGTGTTGACCCCCATTCACGCTGCTCAGCGCTGTCTCTGCCCAAAGATGCCTTTGCGATTCTTCCCTTCTACCAAACGCAGGCCGAACTCGACGTGATGGACCAAGATCAAGTTCATACAAGGTATGAACCCTGGATATCTATGACTTGTTATAATGACTTGATATAGGGATGTCCCATATGCGCCGAGTTTCATCCTAGACCTACCTGCTACTGTGGACCAAAGCATCAGAAATCTCGTTGATTTTGTTTTTCTACCCGGATTCAATAAGCCCACCATTGCCGTTCTTTGTCAGGCACAGCAGACATGGACAGGGTATGCATCATATGACTGACTACTATTCATTCCCTGATGTCCTTCCAGGCGATTGAAGGAATTCAAAGACACCACACGACTCGTCATCTTCACGCTTGACATAGTAACCCAGAGCTACCCTATCATTACCTCAGTGCAAGGCCTACCATATGACTGCTTCGCCATCATGGCATGCCCCGCCTCTCTCGGTGGAGTCGTGATCCTCTCAGGCAACTCGATGATCTACGTTGACCAATCCTCCCGCCGTGTCATTTTGCCCCTCAACGGATGGCAAACTCGCGTCAGTGACTTCCCTTTGCCTCCTTCTGCGCCCGAGCGGGACTGCAACATACAACTTGAAGGATGCCGTGCCACGTTCGTCGATGACAGGACTCTCTTTATTATCCATAAGGACGGAACTGTATACCCCAAAGTCGCAAGGAACACTCGAACAGTCATCAAATTGTCCGAATGCGATTCACTCCCGGCTTACGGTCCTATAGCTGATATGACCTTTTCACTTGCTCGCAATGGGGTAGGGACAATGAAGTATCAGGTTCTCATTTCCTAATCTCGTCACATAGGAACGTCCTGTGCCCGAGTTAGTCGCTGCCACTGGTTCCGGCCACCTCGGAGGTTTCACTGTTTTCCAGGTACGTATTCAAAATTCTGTTTCTTCCTCGTTCTGAGAATTTGTGAAAAGCGTGACCTTCCGATACGTACCAAGCGCAAGCTGCATGCAATTGGAGGGGCGCGTGGA
Source organism: Termitomyces sp. T32_za158 (assembly GCA_018857265.1). Classification (NCBI taxonomy): domain Eukaryota; kingdom Fungi; phylum Basidiomycota; class Agaricomycetes; order Agaricales; family Lyophyllaceae; genus Termitomyces; species Termitomyces sp. T32_za158. The sequence goes on along the minus strand of JABAJZ010013712.1, from coordinate 5,839 downwards.
ATGTGGTCGTTACCTATACGGCAGACAGTCAAGACCGGGGGCATCTCTTACGAACACGCTGTGGATCCATACCATTCTGAGAATGACACCCTCATCTTGAGTACTGATGTTAACCCAAGCCCCGGCCTGTCGCGCGTGAGCTTTCCTCCATCTCACATCGTCCTATGATTGACCTTGCTTCCTCTTCAGATTGCTACGCGCGCCGCTAAATCTGACGTATCAATCACTACCCGCATTCAAGGCACCACAATCGGCGCAGCGCCGTTTTTCCAGCGGACAGCTATTCTCCATGTTGTGACAAATGCCATTCGAGTTCTGGAACCGGGTATGTTATATAGTATCGGAGCTCGGGGATGCCATACTCATTGCACGTTCGCGGGTCCTTCAGATGGTACGGAAAGACAGATCATCAAGGATATGGATGGAAACATGCCTCGCCCAAAGATCAGAGCTTGCAGCATTTCTGATCCTTTCGTGCTTATTGTCCGAGAAGATGATTCTATTGGTCTTTTCATTGGCGAGACGGAACGAGGAAAGATTAGGCGAAAAGACATGTCTCCCATGGGTGACAAGGTCCGCATTTTATGACTCTGCATCTTGTAACGCGTCTTATGTTTAACACATCAGTCGTCTCGCTACCTCACTGGTTGTTTCTATGTTGACTCTACTGGACTTTTCGAGAAAAGCTTGAAAAGTAGTGTTGCACTCAACGGTGCTACTACAACGCTGCAAGCAGCTGTGAATCCCGGGAGCAGTGGCCAGTCCCTTCTTCTGGTTCGACCACAGGGTGTTCTGGAGGTAGGTCCAGCCTTGGTGTCTTAGCAGTCAATCTTAATTTTTCACCGTCAGATTTGGAATCTCCCAAAGTTGGCATTGGTCTTCTCGACCTCAATGATATCCACATTACAAAATGTTTTAATAGACTCTCACGACCCCCCTGCTTCGTCGCTTCCACAAGACCCGCCACGAAAACCACAGGATCTAGACATTGAACACGTCTTGCTTACTCCAATCGGTCAATCGACCCCTCAACCGCACCTCTTCGTATGTCTGCGTCCTTGTTTCCTTGATCTCAAGCCTAACACACCTTCCTCCCGACTTAGGTTTTCTTACGGTCGGGGCAGTTGACCATATACGAGGCACATGCCGGCGGCCAGGGATCCGAACCCCCTGCCACAGTCCGGCCATCAAGCCTCGACATCAAGTTCGTCAAAGTCCTTTCGAAGGCGTTCGAAATCCAACGTCCTGAAGAGGGGGAGAAAAGTATACTTGCGGAGCAGAAACGCGTTCTACGCATGTTCGTCCCGTTCGTCACCACACCCACGCCGGGAACGACGTATTCAGGGGTATTCTTCACTGGCGATCGACCAAGCTGGATTATTTCGACGGACAAATATGGGCTACAACTCTACCCATCAGGTCATAACGTCGTGCACGCCTTCACCCCGTGTTCGCTTTGGGACTCAAAAGGCGATTTCCTACTTTACTCTGAAGAGGTCCGTGTCTATGAATGCCAACCGTCTTTGTACCTCTGATCCGGGAATTTCAGGGCCCTAGTCTGCTTGAGTGGATTCCTGAATTTGATCTCAATGGGCCTCTTCCATCCCGAACCGTCCCACGTGGGCGTGCGTACTCGAACCTCGTTTTCGACGCCTCCACGCATTTGATCGTCGCCGCATCATCCCTACAAGCACGATTTGCTTCATTTGATGAAGATGGAAATAAAGTCTGGGAACCAGAAAGTAAGAGATTGAGCTACTCACGAACGTTTACGAAGAAGTTTATGTTTGGTTCGACTTTTCATAGCCAGTAACATATCAGATCCTGTATGTGATTGTTCAACGCTCGAGCTTATTTCACCCGACCTTTGGGTGACGATGGATGGGTAAGATGAGTTCTCTGGAACATGCCGAAGTTCCATAACAAACCTACTGACGATCGGTGTATGTAGGTTCGAGTTCGCCACTAATGAGTTCATCAATGATATGACTGTAGTATCGCTCGAAACTGCGGGCACAGAGAACGGGACTAAGGAGTTCATTGCGGTCGGCACCAGCATCAACCGTGGCGAAGATCTGGCGGTGAAGGGCGCTGTGAGTCTATTTCTCTACATCCATTGTCACTGTCGGCTGAATCCATGCTCCAGATGTACATATTCGAAATTGCGGAGGTCGTTCCTGACCCTGCATTTCCATCCAAACGATGGTACAAATTACGCCTGCGGTGCAGGGATGATGCCAAGGGCCCAGTCACGGCTGTCTGCGGTTTCAGTGGCTACCTCGTCTCTTCTATGGGACAAAAGGTTAGTTGCGATCGACAACTCATTTTATCGTCCCTTCACCAAGTCACCAGGTCTTTGTTCGTGCCTTTGACTCTGATGAGCGTCTCGTTGGCGTTGCTTTTCTAGACGTTGGGGTGTACGTGACATCCCTCAGAACACTGAAGAATTTGTTGTTGGTAGGCGACGCAGTCAAAAGCGTCTCCTTCATCGCATTCCAGGTCATTCCACTCATTTATGAATGAAACTCTCTTTGTTGATATCACTCTAGGAGGATCCATACAAACTCGTTCCCCTCGGCAAAGACATCAACAGTGTATGCGTTACGAAGGCCGATTTCTTTTTCGCTGATGGTCAACTGTCGATCTTGACGAGTGATGAAGAAGGCATTATTCGAATGTATGACTATGATCCTCACGGTAAGGTTATTCATGTCGCATGATTCATGCATCTCTGAGTTCAGCATTCAGATCCTGAGTCAAAGGATGGACGTCATTTGCTCTTGCGGACAGAGTTTAACAGTCAATCTGAATATCGTGCTTCAACACTCATTGCTCGACGAATGAGTGATGACCCTATGATCCCTCAATCCAAACTCGTAACAGGTCAGTCCTATCCTCCTGCCATTGACTTCGGTTTTGACATTCCGAATTTCAAGGATCCACTGACGGCACCTTGGCTTCTCTCACTCCTGTTGAAGAGCATGTGTTTAAACGACTACAATTGCTTCAGGGACAACTAACCCGGAATGTTCAACATGTGGCTGGTCTCAACCCCAAAGCTTTCCGGTAAGTTTTTATGGCCTGAAGCCTCAGCTTGTTCCGATGGATATTATAGGATTGTCCGTAACGACTACGTATCCAAGCCTCTGTCGAAGGGGATTTTGGATGGTAACCTGCTAGGACAATTTGAAGTCCTGCCAATTTCTCGCCAGGTCGATGTGACTAGGGAAATTGGAACTGAGCGTACGACTGTCTTAAAAGACTGGATAGGGATCAACAGTCCATGGTAGTCCTTTTCTCTCCATCATTGCATTATAATTCTCCCATGTTCCTCTACTGTGTATCCATATTCTAGTCTCTAATGCAAATTTCCACGTCTCAGTTAATAAGCGTGGTGGGTTGGAATCTTCGTAGATCACTACTGATCGATGATCCTCAGGTGATCGCCATCGTTCTTGCCATCAGTATGAGATATCATGGTAATCTAGGCAGATAACAGAACATGCGGTGAACAGGCTACTTATCGATGAAGAATGATAATTATAATCTACATTTTTCTGACGTCAGTATATATACGTAAACGGGGATGTCGTGTCAGTCAACCTTGAGCAAATCCCCCATAAACAGAACGTTAACGTTGAAATGGCTGCTCAACAAATTACTCTTTACACCTCCAAGGTACGATTTGGATTATTCTCATGTGTAATGATAGTAAGAATGCTTCGCAAGGTCTGTCCTTATGCTCACAGGGTAAGTTTCTGCCAGTTGTACCCGACACTTGGTAGTTCACGCGCATATATTGACACGAGTGACGATGTACACAGACAGAACTCGCTCTTGAGGAATCCGGACTCTCATACACCCGTTTCGAGATTGATCTCCAGAACAAACCCGAATGGTACGCACCTAAAGTAAACCCCGCAAGCAAGGTGCGTACGCGTGCCAGCGCTGCGGTGCACGCACATCGACGCGACTTACCATTACATTGCAGGTGCCCACGATTGCCTACGGCGGCCCAATTGTCCCTCCAAACGAGCCTTCCCCCGAATCTATCAAACTTTCCGAATCTCTCATTCTCGTAGAGTTCATCGCCGACCTGTCTGCTCAAGGCAAACTCCTTCCCACCGACCCCGTCCTTCGTGCCAAAGTCCGCTTCTTTATCGACACCGTAGCAAACTCCATTGGTTCTTCCTTCGGCGCCGTCGCACTACGCGGTGAGTCGACGCAGAAAATTCTTGACGCCATCGAGAAGATACAGACACTCTTGCCTGATGACGGTTATGCTATCGGAAAGGAGTTTACTATTGCGGATATTGCTGTTGCACCATTTTTTGCGAGATGTGAAGTGTTCCTAGAGTATGACATCGGGCTTTTCGAGGAGGGGACAGGAAAGACAGCGTTTCAAAGCCTGAGAACAGATCCGAGGTTTGCAAGGTATCGCAAGTATTGGGAAGACCTCCAAGCTAGGGAGAGCTTCAAAAAGACCTTTGATCGTGTAAGCTTCTCAAAATCATTCTCTGATACTTTGATTCAAACTCACGGGTCACATGAAGGAGATCTTCCGAGCCTCTTTCCTGAAAAAGATCGCTGCTCTCCGTGCCAAGCAAGCGTAGAGAATCATAAGTCATAGATGGACTCAACAGTTGACACGTATCCCTGCAGTATTTGTCGTCAAATAGTAGCGATGCAGTGCATCAAGTCCTCGAGCAATCGGAGCGAGAACTATGCAAGTCGACTTTTGCGCGGTGGGTTTTACCCTTAGCATGTGCACCGAATGCCTGAGAGAACTGCATGGTACTTCTTCCCTGTTTCCACTGAAAACCACAGAGAAAACAGTGTAAATAAGATACTTGATCTAAAAAGAGGTAAGTACACCATGGTGAAGATAATGCAACAACAGGACTGACAATCTCTGAAGCTGTTCAACGCCATATGCATCTGGATTCTTTGCCTAAGCGTTTTGATCTCCCTCATATTCGATTTACAGACTTGTTTTTTGATCAACGATCCATCGCTGCAATGCTGGTGACCTAAAAGCATGCAACCCACGTTGACTTCCATACATGAATGTCTCTCTTTGTTGGAACCCTTTGAACCTAATCAGATTGATCTCCAACGTCCGCTGCTCTATAAATGCTCTCCGTGGCTGAGTTCTTTCATACTTTTCCCATGCCCCGAAAAATCACCCTAACAAGCAACGAAATCAAAGACGCTGCTCGCGCAGCTATAACCGCTCTAACGAAACACGGTTTCCAGGCATGTCTCGTCGGAGGTGCTGCCTGCATGATGTATGGCATGAAGCACAGAGTGCCCAACGTATGCCGTAATTTTCCATTTTGGCGAGAGAAAATCATGATTCAACGAGAAACTTCGAAACTTAGGATGTGGACATCGTGGTTCTCACTAGTACGACCGACCAAGAAGCCATAAAACGCCTTATTGTCTCCTCGGACAGTAGCTTCTACCTTCGCTCACCCATCGACCCGGCCAATACATATAAGATTTTATGGTACACCCTATCTTACCGACGCTCATGCAAAGTGGACATTCTTGTCCCTGGTATCATGAACATCCCTGAGATCCCCCGAGAGAAGATCTCATACGGCAGGGCTGTGAGAGATATACCACTGGCCCCATTCCTCGTGGTCCTCCTTCTGAAGGTGAGGGCGTGGACAGATCATCGTGCCGATCCCAGACAATATATGCGTGATAAAGTGTGGATGGACGAGCAGGATATAGATGAACTCCTCGAGCTCGGGATCAAGGAGTATGGAATAACTCTTGCCAATCAGGGAAGGTGGCTACCGAAGGAATTTGTGCAGGAGATGTGGAAACGCGT
>JABAJZ010013711.1:0-26097 GCA_018857265.1 Termitomyces sp. T32_za158 | reverse complement strand
AATCAAGAACATTTCAACTATTTTTATTATTATTTCTCAAGATAAATGATAGAAAAATTTATCATTCTATAAAAAAACATTAAGAGAATATTTTACATATTTCCTAAAATTTTCTGACACAACATTTCACATGTTTCTTGAGAAAAAGGTGTTAGAAATTGAAAAACATATTTCTGACATCTTTTTCTCAGGAAACACACTACATTTCCTGAAGTGTATATTGAGTTGACCTAAAATCCATTCACTTATATAAAGTAGCAATGCCAGCAATGGCTTTGGTTCTGTATACTATTAGCAGGGTCAGAAGCAACATCAATGATAACATACTAGTTGACTTCTTATTGACACAATGTACCATTTTGGGGTCATTGCTCTCCTCCAGTCATTACATATATATAAATAAAATAACCTCCTTTACAAGATCCATCAAATGTCATAGCACTGTCTTTACATAAGTATTGACTACTGTTTCTAATTAATACATGAAGTTGACATGGTGTTTTAGGGACAGCCTCCTAGATTTTGAAACAAAAGTAACTCTCCTATTTGTCCAAGCAAACCAATAAAGCATTTGATGTCATTACCTACTGCACCTAAAAGGCAGATAATGACTAATACAGTGACTTGTACATTTCAGTCAGCAAGAACAATCATCAAATGTTAAAATCAGTATATACAAAATACAGTGTTTCTCTGACCATGTTAAGTGAAGATATACAAAAAGATGAGTTTCACCACCATATGTTTGGCTAGTACTCCATCTGATCAGATTCCATAGAGTCCTTTGACTTGTCATCTAAAACTAAATGCAACTTTCTATTCTTTGGATTGTCTTTTTTCTTTTACCCTGTTTTCTTGCCAACCACAGATATATCTGTACTACCCTTGACTGACACCTTTGTGCTTTGCTAAGACGCAGCCCGCTAAGCCAATTTTTAATACACTCTCCTGTGCAGGTGCCTAAAGAGTCTGCGACAAAGGCTGAAAGCAGCATCCGTGATGCAGGCATTTGCATGGATTCGGGAATAGCCTCTTTATCACAAAACTGCGTGAAGTGCAGGAGTCCGGCGCCATAGGACTGACGAGTGCTCTCCTCAAAAGAGGTGAGGAGTCTTTCAAATATCTTAGTCTTAAGACGTGAAGTGATTTCCAAGCACATTGCATCATCGGTGGCAAGTCTGTGAGGGGTGGTCTAGAGAAGTAGTCACCGGTCAGTGGCGGAAGGGAGAGGGCGAGTAAAATATAGGCGTTCGAGGCTTTATGTCTCTTAGGTTCTGCACAGTGAGCAGTCAAGAGTTGGAGGCAGATGTTGATAGTAAAGGGTTATTTCGACGGCGGAGCGCTCTCAAGTGAGGAACGGAGATTTTTGATGGGTGCAGATTCGAAGAGAGGGAAATATGGGGTTGAACATGATGAGTATTGAAGTGCAAAGACTACGATTGAATAAATAAGCTGCAAATTGTGAAAACAAGATAAAGCAAGACCTGCAAAAAGCGAGATGATGGAGGACTATGGGAAGTCGGAGACGTATATGGGTGAGCACGACTATTCGACTAAAATTGAAAGAAAATGAGCTGGAAATTGTGAAATTGAGAAAAGCAAGACCTGCGAAAAGTGCGAAGTTGGGGAAAAATAAGGAGCTGTAAGATCGCTCCATTGAGCACAATCATTTGCCTTGGGTGTTGGAGGAACACAAAATTGTATGAAATCTTGCTGTGGCGCACAATGTGCGCGAAGTTGAGGAGGGAGGTTTGAACCCAGAGTTGGCTGCGGTGTGGAGTCTGATTTTGATGTTGGTTAAGTATGTGGCCGTAGCAGCGTGATTTGTGAAGGGAGGTTCGAACCCAGGGTTGGCTGCGGTGTGGAGTCTGGTTTTGATGTTGGTTGAGTATGTGGCGGTGGCAGTGTGATTTGTGGGGCGGCAATGGGAGGGCAGTTGGATGGGAATGTAATATGCAAAGAAGAAATGAGACAGTGAGGAACAGAGATGCATGGAAAAACTGTTCCGTTGGCACCACCAAGTGCTGTATTATGAATGTCAAGCATGGAGAAATGCGTCGGCGACTTCAACAGGAAGATCAAACTTCCAGGGTAAATAAGTGTAATGGGTCAGTGCGTGCTTTTCACATGAGAGCGTGTCGGCTGGATTCAGTTTGGAAGCAATATATATGAATTTTGATATGAGTATACATTCGTTGAGAACAATGTAAGAGCGCCGAACAGAAAGATTAATGGACAAAGATCTGCTGCGGCCTTTCTAGTGCACACCGATGGCGCCAGAATTGTCAGAGTGAATGAGGAGGTGTCGGTTGTGCAATCCAAGTTGCTTCAAGAAATAACAAAGCAGTTCGAGAACTACGGACTCTAGCCAACATATATCGAGCCCTGGGTGTTTCCAATTCAACTTGAGCTGAATATTAAAATAGAACTTTTGAATGAGAATTCCTGCAAAGATTTGAGTTGAAATTAGGGGAAATGTCACATGGAACTACCTATGCTCCAAGACATGGAAGCATCTACAAAAATATCCAAGTCTTCCAGAGGGAGTAGGGGGTAGAGCTGGTGGAAAGCGAAGCTGTCTTGAAGCCAAGCTTCCCACCACTTCAAAGTATGTATAAAAGAGTGAGATAGATGATGGCTTACAAAAGGATTGCCTCGATAACCAGATATAAAATTAGAGAAGACTGGCAAATGAGAAGAACCCTCAGGAAAGATGAAAGAAACATGTATAAGAGTTCTGTGAAGAACTTGAATGTTATGTAAAGAAAACGTTTTCGCGTTTTTATGCGTGTCGAGCATTGATGAGACCTGAGAAAGATACTTCAAGCATTTGTTTTCTGGTAGGGATACACATTTTTTGAGGAGGTTCTAGGTAAAACCAATGAAATCAAAAGTAAAAGTGAAAGCTGTCCCACTCTTTTCAGGATGCCAGGAAACGCGGAGGTCGGCAATTTTGTTGAGAACAGAATCTCTGTCAAAGGCATATTGAAAGCTGTTACTGGAGAACAAACCATTGGCGTTAGGAAATCGGAAACAATTTATGTCGTCTTTCAACTTGAATAATAGCCCATCATCTTGAAGTTCTCCCTGCCAGATGTCTACCATAGCATTTCCAATCTGGCCGGAGTTGCTGCTAGCAGGCCATGCCTCAAATGGATGAACGTGGTCGATGAAGTAATCGTTTTGAAATTGAACCACTAGAAACAGTTTATGGTCCGGGATAACAGGACAAGTCCGGTGAAATAATTTGATGTCAAAAGAGCAGGCTTGCGTGCCGGCGGGCATGACAGCAACCTGTGAAAGCAGAAAGTTAAGATGTGGAATGGACAAGAATGAATCAATAAATAAGAACAAAGAAATAAGCCAACAGATAGACCGATGTCGCCACCTCTCAATGAAGTCAAATAGAATGGCACGACAAGCAATGTGACATCATGAAATAGTGAGACGCTACAAAATTGCGAAATTGGAAAATTGGAAAATGTGAAATAGCAAAATTGCAAAATGCAAAATTGAAATAGCGAAATGCGAAATAGCGAGATAGGTGAAATTCAAAACGGCAAAATCGGCAAAATATAAACTTACCTGTTCAGTGACTTGATGAGCCATGTCGAAGCAGGTAGGGAAGTCCTTCTTGGATATGAAACTGTTGACGGAGTAGACTCCAGTGATAGAATTGTCCTTTGAAAGGTTACGGCAGACACGGAACTTGGAGGACAAGTTGGGTCCCTGATACTGCTCAGCAACAATAAACGGGGAACAAAAAATGGAGCCTCTGAGAATTTTTTTGACATGAGGAAGGGAGAAGGGACCTGACATGCAGCCCAAGGCAATCTCGGTGTTAAGGTAATCTTGGATGACATGCAGAAATTTGCATGCAGATGGATAGTTATCTATGACGACCAATTTTGTAAGGATAGGCAGGATACTCAGAGGAAATCCATTGCGGAGATTATGGACTAGAAAAGGATACTGAGATATAAGGTCATGCTTCAAGAGGAGACGCTCGAAAGCCGCTGCATCATAAGGGTAAACAATGCGATTAAAAAGTTCTAAGTCTTGTGGCGAAGGAAAATTAGGAATGGGACAAGAATGGATAACCGTGAGTATGGGCTGTTGCCATGCACAGCGTACCCGAGATCTAGAAAAACTAAGCGTTACTAAGTGTCCTAGCTCATTCATTTGAACAATAAGTCCTCACATACAGAACTGGACTGGCTCTTCTCAATTGACAAGTCCCTAAATCTATAATGTCTATACTCTCTAGTTCTTTCAATAGCCTATTTCCTGTCTGAATTCCATCATGGTACTACACAGCATTGTGCATGTTGATAAAGCAACTGGTGAAATGATGTTCTCTGAAATAAATTATACCTTTCAGCACATAATGGCAATCTTTGAAATGCATATCAGACATTACAATATTGCAATCAATCAACAAATCAACACAAGAAACATCAAAGACAAGAATTGGAGGAGCATACGTGAAAACTATAGTTCTCTCCAGGTGAGAATTACAGATATGGTAAAAGGATTCAAGTTCCACCAACAAACTATTGATACTTTCACTGATGGTTGAATAATTGTTGTTTACCAAGACAATTTGAGAAGATTTAGAGTGAGCAGTACCCCTCACAAAATGCTGTGACACTCATTTACTGAGTATGTCTTGCCAGACAAACGATAGAAGATATAGTGATGTCTTTGTTGTACTTGAATACCTCGTCGATTACCAAATGTACACTAGTGTATTTTCCCATAAAGACGACAACATACTTCACGGATTGCATCTACATTTGTAGCCGCACAGTTGATAGTCTGGGGAAACATAGAGGCAGTCACCTTCATCAGCCAAGCCAACCTCCATTCATGCGCAAGGTGGCAGACCAATAATCTTTGTCTTCATGCTAAATGTTGAAAAGTACGCATATGACTATGTCATATGCACAGCTATTGGAATTCCAACACGGACCCAGAGGTTCCGTACACTCTTCCATCAAATGCTGAGCACTGAACAAGGTCCAAACCATCTAATTTTAACCTTTTTGTTTCTGTGCGGTCTACAAATTCTGCAGATGCCTTTTGCTTCATATTTGAAATTGTTTTAGGTACTGATTTTTCAGCTCCCTTAGCTGGCACAAAAGAGCTGTTTGTAGTCAGGATGCACTTGCTTGGAGTTTTCTTGCTAACTATTTGCCATTTGATATCAGTATAAGGAGACTCGTTGAACAGATCATTTCTTCCCCAACAAAGCACCTTATGCAGGTAGGATGGCATATAATTATCAGTCTTCCAATTCCTAAAAGCTGATATCAAATCTGATCTCCTAGATGCAAAAGTCATCTGGGAGCTGACTCATAAAGACAAGTTCTAGCTGATCAACATTGGCATTATGCCTAAATGAAGCCAAAGAAGTCAATGAAGTGTGAGACCATAGCTCATACTCAGACAACAGTAGGGCCTCAAGAGTTGCAGTGTCAACAGGAAGGGCAAGATTTTCCTGAAAATGGCATGAGTGTTACAGTAAAATCTAAAGCTGAAGACCAACGGGTCATGGATACATACTTTGAGCAGACAACTAATATGTATAGAAGCAGATGTCAAATTGATGAGAATGTTGAAGACATCATGTTCAGTTTGAATTTGGGATTACATAAACATTTGGTCCAACGAACGGATCCAATAATGGATCATGAATGTGATTGTCCATCATACAATGACTTATACAACATAGGATTTCTGATAGGTCAGAATACAGTGATATATACATGTATAAGGAATACTGATAGGTCGAAAAAAAGGGTATCCTAGAATAAGAACATTAAATCACATGACAAGAAGTCAGGTGGTGGTCAGGTGAAATGCTCTTTCATGTGAATACGTTTTTTGAAGACAAGGCTCAATCAACTTTTGATATTACCTCGACAACTAAATCTCAGAACATTAGAAAAATCGATATATTTAAGGAGTTTAGTATTATGTCTACATTGTTAGCATCAGTCTCAAGCTTTCATTGTTTAAAGATTATGAAATGAGTAAACGTGGCCACAGCCGCTGTCATAGCTATACTACTCGATGAGTCTTTGCTATCTTGGCCAGACAAAGATGGGATTAGATGTTTTACACATGGCTTATCCAACAGGCAGAGAACACAGACACTATGTGCATTGGTCTGATAAATCTGAAAACCAGGAATTAAACAAATCACAAGACTTGTTCAACTACTAGCTCACCTTCTGAACAGAACTGTAGTTTTTTAGAACAAAACAATGCAACAAACACATTAGTAGAACTAAAGTTCCAGGCTTAAGGCTGTCGTAGAACATTCATAGCACAATGAGTCTGTTGCCAGCATCATGGACGTCCAGTTGAACTAGCTTGTTGTGTACTAAGTTGAAGTATAGGCCCCTACAATTTTCATTAAGACGTGGATCATAATATGCACTGTCTTCAACAACCGGAACTTTTATTACATTAATATTAGGTCAAAAGAGTATATCAGGATTTACTGCAGGTGATAGATGGCCTTCTAAAGATAATATCATGCTAGAGTCATTATTTGAGGCAGAAAAGGAGCACTTCTCTAAACGGGTTGCGCTGACATGGATACGGTTCAGATTCTGAGTAGCCATGCATTAGCTTCATATAATAAACATATCATTCAACTTACTCACTCTGTATTTGGGCAGCATATGTACCACAATATGATCCTATCTCGACATGTTGTCTTCCTCACTGTTGCACACCCATTCATGGATAGAGAATTCCTGATATGTGTCAGCAGGCACTATTAAACATAGACCAAGCTTACTTCTTCATCCATAGCTTCTTTCTTCTCATCAGCACCACATACAGAGTTTAGTGTGCCAATCTAGTTGTAAAACAAAGTTGAGAGAAGTCTTGGACTAGCTGTGGGCATTTTGATTACTAGAACATCCTTCACTTTTGAATCATCACTGAGTGCACAAAACTTGGGATTAGAAATGCTTAGCACAATATGGATATGCAGTGGCACTGAACATACCAGGTCATCAGGATGATTTGAGTAATAATTGCCTTTGGCCGCAATAATTGTTCTGTGTTGGTGGAGGCAACCTCTCAAATGATGTTCGTTCAGAAGTCACCACTCTTAGAATCTTTGTATCTGTAATTCCTGGACCATTGCTTAACATGATGGCAAAAATTAATGCCAAAGTTAGAACCCCTCAGGAAAGAACCTGCCATACTAACAATATTCTCTTCCACTGATGTGTAAAGTCCATTGTTTCTTTCTTGTGCGCGTTTGGATGAAATGGACATGATGTGTAAAGACTAGAGTTCATACTGTTTGCAATTGGGTGCATTTATATAAACCTGAAAACACATGAGTAGGTTGTTTGTCTATGATGCAACGAGCATACTTACTTCAATAACCTCCTGTGACATCATAGCAAAACAGATGTTGATTTATTTCATGAGATTCATAAACCACAACCCCTTTTATTGTCTATAAGAGGCATCGGCGATAGATCTCTGGCTTTTCACTTTCCAAGCTGAACTGGCATGAGATCAGAGTTGTTTGAAACCAGATATTGGTCAGAACCCAAAAGAGAATTTCGACCGACAGCACTGGTCAAAGACAATCCATTGTCAAGATTGGTTAGGCACACAATAGAGTGCTGGTAGTTAGTCAAAACTGTAGTAACATCCTGAGTTGAATGTTTGGATTTTCCTTTCAATGTAGACATTATATTTTCCATGTTGATATTCATTTTATCCAGTTTGATCTGTGCCTGAGTGCATTGCTCCTCAGTCCCATAACTTGTGAGAATGTCCCAGCAAAGAAGATCAAGTCGTCAGCTATCACATTGTATATTTTCCAATTGACAACTTTTTATCTTTTTCTCTTGGAATACCCAGAGCACTGCTACTCTTGACAGTGAACGTGTCCTAGATAGCATAACGTAGGGAGCCTCTGTACCCACACATGATTCTAAGTCCATAATTATTTGATCCAAAGTCATCTCTTGTGCCCGATAGGCCATCATTGCAAAAGCAGAGACTAATAGAATCTGTGTTCTGTAAATTACGCATTTTTTCTTGGTATATAGATGTTTGAATGTAATTGAAACCATATCTGCAATGATCAGGTAACAAACAGGAAGCAAACCATGCATAGGAAACTCATCAGAGTCATGATTAATATAAGGACACGTCGACTGAAGTCATCCAAAACAAATTGTATCTTTTCCATTGTTCCTTAGCTTTCATTTGTCACTCCAGCAAATACATTAAAATTATATGAGACAAGAACAGACATACCCAATACCAAAGGAATTTTTCCTAAACATTGTTTTGTTTTACCAGAATGTAAGCTATATAAGCGTTCAATCAGATCCTCATTAGAAATCAGTGACTTCTCCTTGTCAGATCTACCACCATTACGATCAATAGCATAATATCAGATGAGCTTTTGCCCAGTGTCAGAAGCAAATTGCTGCGCTATATGTATATTCAAAGCATCCTTAACTACATTTGTCGCTACAATGATGGGTAGTAATTTCCATGTTGGATTATTTGAAACAATCAAAGGCATCAATTTTTGCAAACACAACAATTGAAAATCAGCATGCAAGCACATCCTCTTTCTTAACTGGGTCAACATTTGAATAAAAGGATTGGTGTCCCTGCTTGTCTGGCAATGTAGGATTGTTAGGGTTACTACAGTATGTACTGACAACTACAATAGCTTGCCAAACATCATATCTTGTTCAGTTAATGTTTTACAATACTTTGCAGTATCAACTTGGCTGTATAGATGCATGTCAACTGGCAGGGGAAGTTGTGCAAAGTCTCCTGCAAAAATCATATTCATGCCACTGAAAGCAGCAGGGTTCCCTTTAGCCACTGATAACGCACGACTGATTTGCATCAAGAACAGACAACTTATCATTAATACTTCATCAACAAAAAGAAAATCAATGCTGTCTTATAATTTTATTAGATCTGCATTGGCAGCAGCACTTTGTTTGTGTGTAGTCAGTTCCAAAGCCAAATGAAAAGTCATCTCATTCACATTTCTAGCTGCAATGCCCATATAGGAACAGACACAGAACCTGCAACTGTCATGCATAATATGAAAATAATTGTTTAGCGCATTCAAAACTTGCAACTTTCCTATACCAGTGAGTCTATCCAGAAACATTCTCAACAGCATGCACTTGCCATCACACAAATATATATTATTAGCATGGTCCACCACAATTTGAAAGGCTAGTTGTTGTTCATCGTTCAATGCCTACCATGCAATAATCACATTACTATCAACAGCATGATTCATGGTATTCATGGCCAATAAATGTGTTTCAGCTGACAAAGACTCTTCAACTGCATCAGAAATGTGCTGTAAGCAACAAGTTGAAGACATATATTCACAGTGTTCATCCTCTTTGGTGTTTGCATCTTGCATCAGCAAAGTCTGCCAGTTATTGCGATGCTCAACATACTCAGCTTGCCAAACATTTTTGAGCCAGTGGGATTTCAATGAATTAACTATTTTGATCCTATTAGTATCATGCAGCAAGGTAGTATTAGCGTCACTAGCCGCATTTTGTACAGATAAAATATCAAACATGCCGGCATCTTCAGCACTTTGTAAAATCTGCATAGTAACATTATGATCTACAGCCAGATGTTGCGAATGACACTTGTCAAGGCTATCCAAATGAGCAATCATATCAGCATCATTTGCATTGTATATACTACCGTCCTGGTCTTTACCATGAGATGTGACATATTCAGGTGGAAGCAGCACAATATTCTTTTTATCACAGTGATCAGACAAATATTGATTAGCACTTTCTTTGCATTCATGTAATAACTATATATTATTCATAATTTGTTGTACAGATTGGTCTGTGAGAGATTTGCCAGGTCCACTTTTGTGCTCAAAAGCATCAGATCAACTCTTGTTTACCAAGGCAAAATGATCAACGGTGTGCCAAGAACAAAATAATATCAACATTAACCAATGGTAACATAGTAGTAAATGACTAACATTGTGTCTCAGAATCAATGGCCCCATTGAAGCAACAATGAACCAATATGTTGGTTGTCTGAGAACATGAGACGACTGCACAAAATTAGGGTGATCATGACATAACAAATAGTGTGGCCATGCTTTTTCCATGTCTATAAGATCTGTATGTTGAAACATTGGCTGAACCGATGTATCAGCATTGGTATCTTTGTCAGATCACATTTTCTGTTCTTTATTAATCTGAGCAACAAAATCCCAGAGGCAAATGTCTTCTAAGCCAGGACCTTGCATGATATAATCTATTATAAACAATGTCTCTTGTGAACACTACCATCTTTAGCACATTCAATTTCAACCTCATCCAGTTTCAAGATGTCAATAAGCACATCATCATTGTTGACCACATCTTTGACGACGTCTTGATCATCACTATAAACATCATCAAAAGAACACGCGGCTATCTCTGGTTTAGTTGCACCAGTAGCTGTCACAACTAGACCATTGTCCATGTAACATTCTGGACTTGGTCACAAGCCATCTAAATAATATTTGAATTGTGTCCAATACAATCATCAAAATTCATGACTTGACAACTTGTCTTTGTACTCCAAAAGATGGCTGCAAACTTGTTGCGAAGACAGCTCCTATTGTGCAATCATTATATAAGCACATCTCTGCAACAATCGTTTTGCTCAAAGAGTAATGTCATCATCACACAGGTCATATTGTTCTAAATGTTGGATAGCACATTCGAGGGAGCTATAAGCAATGTATACACTCAACTGCGTTTTAGATATATAATTTGTTATATAATAGAGTACTGCTTTAGCAGCAGAACTAGATCCAATGAATTTTATAACCATATTGTTGTGCATTGTTTGCAAAATTGTATTGTTAAAATTGTTAACAAGTCCGTCTAAATATCTTAACTCAAGTTCTCTCATGACTAGATTCAACAAAGTGATAGGTTCATAATTAGTTTTGTCAAAACCAAAATGACAGTTTTATTCACCAGGAATTTTACAATTTTTCCAGCATGTAGCATTGTGTTTGTGAAGCTAACATGATTTTGCAATGTTATGAAGATTTATAGCATAATCAGTGGACATGGTACTCCCTTTTCCATTGAGTCTACGTACACAAGGCAGATCCACATGCAAAGAAATGACATCAGGTCTTACCTCAGGAGCTGTAAGAATAGATGTTGAAATTGTATCATTCAAGTATTCAATCAATGAGTGTTGGAAGTCTGAGTCACCTTTAAAAACATGTCATTTAATCTCATCAGGATTCAAAGCATCCTTCAACCATATCAACAAATGACAGTGTAAAGAACCTCATCCTTGCACCTCAACACATCCATAGTAGCTGGCAGGAACTCCAAGAATTCTACCTTCACAATCTGTTCCTTTGGGATTGAATTACATCAGACAATCAAGAAAAGCATGCATATACAAGTGGAAAAACTTGGTCATTGTAACAAGATTGCATGCAATGAACAAGCTTTGTTGGTTAAATATAAATATTTCTGCCAAAAGCAGTGCATCTACATCAATTTCTTTGCTAGCAAGAAATTTCATGTTCAGATTGCATACATCTATGGAATTGATAGTACTAAAAAAACTGAGCAACCCCAAGTGCATTATAAGAGCTTTTATTTCATTGCATATAGAATAATGAGCAGCAGCTGAACCTGATACATGAGATGTTATAATATTCACCTGTTTCATGAGTTTTAGCACCTGGCACTCTTCTTTATCATGTGTCATCATAAAATAACCTTTTTCCACATGCATCACAACATGATTGATAGTGTTAAAGCTAACAGATGCAAATGACTGTGGTATAACGGAAAAACTTGCTTGTTTAACCTTGACCTAACTAGTTCTTTAGGTACTTTTGCAAATGCTATACTGCTGAACAGTTGCAAGTGGTTCACATTTTGATGGATCTTGGTCTAGGCTTCCTCTTAGATAGCTTTATAGCGAGATTTAGGAAGTTGGTTATGAGTATAGATTTGCATTATGGCAGCCTCTGCCTACAGATCCTTGGGCAGCCCACTCTCAGTCAACATGCACCTGACTCCTTCAATGATTATCTAGATAGCTTGCTCAATAAAGCTGTTTTGGGACTAGGCATAAGGCATTACGAGTTTCAGGATGATGCTGTGAATAGTACAATATTCTTCCCATTTTTTGTTTAACCATTCCCGACTAGCGTCTACCCAAACTATTAATAGTTTTTGATCTATCTGCCTCTCAGACTCAGCATGATATGAGGCAAACGCTGCCAGGATGCTTGCTGCATCTTTATGTGTCAGGAAATACTCCATCAGTCTTGAGGTACAGCCGTTCGCCGCTAACATCATATAGGCAGCTCCACCTAATGAAGTCTTAGAGGCTGGTCCTCACAGGTCAAGGTAGATGCAATCGTTCGGATGATGTTCCACTTCATGTTTGCCATTGTAAGGCCTAGCTGTATGCTTTTTGTAGACATAATCCTTATAGAGACTTTTTACTTCTAGCCCTTCTTTTATGACTAGACCATCCAAGAGTTTGTCCCTGACCACCTTTTAGATTGTGTCAACCCCTGCATGTCCAAAATGACAGTGCCATTTGTCTAAGTTTATAGGCTTATCCAAGCATGTGGCTATCATGGCAGTATTTGTTTTGTTTTATTGCAGACCATCCAGTGAGTATATGCTCTTGCTTCCTCTTCCCACTAACACCACATTGCTAGTAGGGTCACTAAATATAGCCTTTCTCTGAGCAAAGGTTATTGAGAAGCCAGCACAATTGAACTTTTCAATTAAGACCAAGTTTGCAGTGAGATCTGAAGTATGATGAAATGATGTCAATAAATGATAAGCCTTACAACCATAGGAGAGAACCAAATCGATATACGATTCTAGTATTATGATGTATGAATGTAAGATTGGCTGCCTTATGTAAGGCAGCCATTATTGAAATAGGTAGAAATAATTAATTAAATAAAACTAGAGCCGTAGACTTGATAGTTTATGGCTAAGATCGCTACATATGAAGTGCGTCCCTGAATATTAGTTCGATCTCCTCCTATTCAATTCTGACCACTTTCCTGACAGTTCTTGAGCCGACAATGTAGCACACATTATTCTTTGACGCAGCTTGTTCTTGTCTCAGAGTAGAGAAGGGCGTGTAGTCTGAGAAAGCTTCTAAATCAACAAAGCAATGATCAGTTGCTCCAGAGTTCATGAATGTCAGCACATCAGTCATAATCAGAGTCGCTACTGTTGCTTCCAGATTTGTACTGATAAGTTTTATGATGGGGACTGTTGTGACGGCTAACACATATGTTGTCTGTGGCATATTAGTTTAGTGCATGTCTGTGAGATTTGTGGTAGGTGTGCTGAGCTTTTGAGCAGTAGTATTTCTTGATGCTGCAAGGGTAGCTAGAGCTTGTTTGTAGTTTTGGAAGGTAGCTGGAAACTGTCCCTCTTTCTCTCCTCCACGCTAATAGCATTTCTCAATGGTATGTCCTGTCCACTTACAGTCTTAGTTTGTGCATACTAACTTGTCTTGCTAGGATTTTGTGTCTGCTTGGAGGGCTGTGACTGATGGTGTAGTTTCCTTCTGCATTTTAAGTCTTTTTCAGTGTACAAGAAGTCCAGATATGAGGTCGGCCAACGTTTTTGTTGAGTACATGCTAGCCACCACAGTATTCCATGGCTCAGGGAGTGATGTCATGATTATCAAGTAGAACATCAGGTCTAAGATTTTTGCTCTTTTTTCTGTTGCATTTGCCCATTTTGTGTGAAGATCAGCAATATGGACAGTAACGTCCTCTCTATCTGCAAACCTCATAGCATGTAATGTGTTTTCTGCTCCTATAGCTGCAAGCTCAGATACTTTGCTGTAGGCCCTGGTGAGTGATTCCCAAGCCTCGGCAGCAGTTCCATCCATTTTCATTCCCATCTCAACCAGGTTTTTGCAGTTGTATACAATGAGTCTAAAGGTCTATGCATCTCTGAAGTCCTATTCTGCTGCTGAGAGTATGTTCAATAACCATTGGTTATTTTCAGTTTCTTCTGTTTTTGTAACAGTCTTAGTGGGTCTCCCATCACTGCCTGGTTTATGGATGGTCTCGTCGAGGTATCCTTTTGCACTGTATGCTTGAGCTGCAATCAATATCTGATTTTTGAAGTGAATAAAGTTTGTCTCATCAAACTGTTAGTCTTCTGGGAAAGTAGGTGGTCTGCCAATTGCTGTGTTGTTTGACATCTTGTAGGTGTTGTGGTGTTGTTAGGTAGGTGTGTCGTAGTATGCCAGAAAAAATTTTGCCAATGAAAAATTTTTGCAAGGAAACTACTAACAAGGCCAATAATCTGTAGTTCGACAAGTAATGTCAGACCTTAGATTGTCAAACTGAATAGTAGACAACTGAGGGTACTGTTTCTTTATTGACTCAAAATAAGTAATCAATTAGAAAATGGAGACGTAGGTAAATATTCACCAAATATATGTGGTGGCATAAGTAGAAAAAGAAGAAGAAAAGAAATAGACTAAGCTAGCATGTCATATGCCAATATAAGGCATTTCACTTGTATTAGCTTGCTGTTGTGCAGCATTTTGATGTTTCTTGTAGTCCTGCTGGGACTTATTTGCCTGTTTAAGTGCATTTAAGATGTCCATTGCTTCTGCAATGTCTTGTGCACATTGATGCAATAGACAGACTTAGCCAATGTGGCTGTTGATATTGCAATCCTTTGAGCTGCCTTATGCTTAAGATACTCATTGAGCTTGAGCTCAAAGATACAAGTAAATAATTCAATATATTCAGTTGAATCAGCCTTAGATATATGCTGGCCTCTATCAGTCAGTAATTGTAGATACTTTATGATGTAAAGTAAACGCTTTTGCATTGATTCTTAAGAGACTGTTTGTTGAGAAAAGGATTCCTTCTTCTTTTTTGTCATATTTTCTTATTTAATTCTGATTACTAATACATATAATTTTTGACTATTTTGTCGTCACACCTCAGTTGCTTATCACTACTTTTGGTTGCTCTAAGATGTGTATATTTTTATCTTACTATTCAATTTATTAAAACTTACTCTACCTTACTAGACTTATTCTTACTAAGTCTTTTCTCCACAGATTATAGGCCTCATACCTCGTTGTTAAATAAGGAATTTACAACCACAAAATAAATACCTACAACTCAAACAAAACTCTTGGATCTTGCTATGTTGGGCAACAGCTTAATATTACTGCCTTTCTCTCTTGCTGAAGATTTAAAGTGCTGCAGTCATGAGAATTACGCAAGCTGGAAGACCCAGATAATTGCACATGGAAAACCTAGAGATCTCTTTAATTATTGGAAGAACAAAATCATTATTTCTAAAAGTCTACGCAAAAAATCTGACTTCTTAGACAAAAACAACAACACTTCTCCTCTCTCTCTCTCTCTCTTTCTCTCTAGGACAGAGTCAATAACCTTGATATACTCACAAAACTCAAACAAGCTTGAATATGAACTTTGTGAAAGCATTGCTTTGTTGTTAATCTTGATCAACCTCAATGACATCACAGAATCAGATGTTGACCCTGATGCCACTTCCTACAAGGCATGGGCTTTCTTGGACAAGCAGTATGAAAAAGGGAGTGACAGATTGCATAATATGAAGGAAGAAGAATTAGCAAAATGCAAAGTTTGTGACAGGAGATCTTCATAGAGATGCACCTTCTTTTTGCCTAATCATCTAGCTGAGACAGTCCTTTAAGCATTAAAAATGTACAAAGCTGAATCTAAAAGAATCACTGGACAACTCATGGTATTCATCTGAACTGATAATGCCCCTAAGTTCTACAGTAAATTATGAAAAGATTATTTCTATGATGAGAGACTTATCTTTGATCCTATTGTTCCCTACTTTTCCGTGTCTAACAAAACTGCTGAATAGTCAATTGGAATAACCACAGATGCTGTCTATGCCATGTTAATTGACTCCAGCATGCATTCTCAATGGTGGGCTGAGACTTGACAGTTTGCAGATTATGTTGAGAACTGACTATCTTCATTACACTATCCAGATGTTATCTCTGAAGAGAAGTGGTCTGTGGAACACCAAGATATAGGATACATCTGAGTCTGAGGTTCTATCACATATGTGCATATCCTCAAAAAGCAAAGCAAGGAGAAATTAGCTGAATGTGCAATGTACCTATACTGACCATGTATTGATAGAAGCTACATCTGATCTAGTAATTGAGTCAACTAAAAAGGAGTTATTAGCAGTGTACCAGATCATTGATCTAAGAAAGCCAAACAGGATGCTTGGAATCTCTATAATCACTGACAACAACACTGGGGACATCACTATACACTAATAACACCTCATCAATAAAGCATTGACCAGTTTTGGCATGCAAGGTGCAAAACCAAAGTACACTCCACTACCACCAAACTTAAAAATTATTGATTCTCAACCAAAGCCAATCCTTTCAAAAGATGCATACTTCATGCAAGATAAACTGTATCAAAGAGTTGTCAGAACCTTGAATCATATTGCCAATAGTACCTGCCCTGATATCACATTTGCTGTGATACAATCCAAATATGCTGTTTGACCTTGAACAACTAGTACATTATGCACTTATCTTTGGCAGACCTAGCATGGAGAACATCTGGCAGGGCATCACAGTTGACTTTGCATACCACATGCACTAACATACCCTGTTTGGGTTTGCCCTCTGTTGGGCCCTCTAGGCCAACAGCACAGAAAAGACTACTCTTGTTTGTTGGCTGGTGCTTGTTATAGCATGCCCAGAACTGTATCATGAGGCAGTGAATGCCTCAACAAGGTCTACAAGAAACTGTTTGAGGCCCAATGTGGAGTTCAGTTAACAATCTATCAAGTTCACGTATCAAATAATCAGGTACAGAACTTTTCCAATGATGATGCATTTTGCGTCTTGTTGTATAATTATATTCCAGTTGAATGGGTGGACTACGCATATACATATAGCATGGTCTCTCTGGAACCACAGTTCCACCAACCAACAATGTTGTTAGACACCTTTTGGGAGATTGATGATGAGCACTTGAAGCACCTTAAAGTGTATGGAACACCAGCAGCAGTCCTTCAATGGGATGGATGGAGAGAATCAATAAGAAGGACCATTACCGCCTCATTTTCAAGTGCAACAAAGAGTGTGTGGCTGAATTGTTCTCTGAGGCTACAGGCTTCTATTATTATATTGGAATGGATACTAGCACATAGTACAATGCCTACTGTTGGAACTGCAACTAACATCATACTGACCGATTGTGATATAGTAGATGCTATTGATGTAGAGAATCCAAAGACCTCACCAAAAACAGAATCTGAGCTCCTCTCCTCTATGACTAACATTGCATCTGGGGAAGAAGTGAAGATGACAGACATGGGCGGATTGCCATTGGGCAAGAAAACAGGCCAAAAAGCCCTCTTTCAATATATAGATTAGGTAACCTTGAACCCTTAACTCGAGATGAGTTACTGATCTTATATGTGCTTCACAGCACATATTTTTTATTATCTTGTTTTTCTATATATTGCAATATATGGCATTATTTGATGCTATTTATTGGCCTCTTTTATGCACTGGTAGTGTTTCTAAGCATTGAGTTGCTTCTGTTCTGAGAGATAGTACTTGAGTGTGTATTCTGAACAGCTAGGATGAGTTCTTGTTGCACAGTGTAACTGC
This sequence comes from Termitomyces sp. T32_za158, assembly GCA_018857265.1. Classification (NCBI taxonomy): domain Eukaryota; kingdom Fungi; phylum Basidiomycota; class Agaricomycetes; order Agaricales; family Lyophyllaceae; genus Termitomyces; species Termitomyces sp. T32_za158. The sequence continues at coordinate 8,352 of JABAJZ010013711.1, read as the reverse complement.
TTGGTTATTAGCCAATTGTTGCCTATGGCAACGTACAGTGGTGTTGGAGCAATCATGCTCACATTCTTGACTTGAGACCTAGGCCTATGCATTGGGCTAAGTGTAATTTATCTAGATTATACAATGGTCTAAAGAGGGTGTGTGTAACCAGCAAGGTTACCTGCCTTATATTCACAGCAACATATTGTGCATTGGCCCATATTTAGATACTGACACATGCCTTTGATGTGCATCTGTAGATTATATAAGGACAACATCTTGTATTTACAATGTATCTAGTCTAATCCAATAATTTGGTCTGATTCAGCTACTGCATGAAGCATGCAAGATTGTTCTATCTATAGCCAATGGCTATATTGTATGTGTGCATGTTGGTTGCAAAATCAATGGCACTGCTGGCACTGAAAGATGTTTCCACTGGAAAAAGTACAAAAGAAAGCTGTCATACCACTTCTGAAGTGCCAATTTCAGACAAAAAAAGGTGCTTTCCTTTGTTTAAAAACTTTTTCTGTCAGAAAATAGCAAATTTGAAGTGATATAACAGCTTTCTTTTACACATTTTCTAATAGAAATAGAAATACTTTTGAGCACCAGCAGTGTGGCTACTGCATAGCAGCCAGACCAAGCCTCATCAGCATGTATGCATATTGTCAAGTAGCCTTGCAACAGTCCTTAGCAATAAAATGTTGAGATGCATGGATAGATCTACCTAATTTTATTATAACCAGCCCAAGTGCACTAGTAGGTAACAATTATTGTATAGAGCTCTATTAGTGTAGCAAGGATTTTGACTATTTTTTATTTTTTATTTTTCTTTTATGTCTCTCTAATTTTCTGGTTTTCAATGTATTACATTGAGACAGAGTAGTGGTGGTGGTGGTGGTAAACAGCAAGACCTGCGCACAAACAGCCAAGGCCCATACTACATACATGGTCATTTTCCAGGCATGCTATAGACGTCTTTCCTGTCAAATGCCTTGAGAGCCATTTATCCTGTAAATGCAGCCATCTTGCACTATCTAGAAAGAAGACATGAAATTTTTAAATAGGTCAAGCTGCCAAATAATTACAATGAAGACACACAATGAAGACATTAAGTCATGGTGTGTAGAACTAAAATTACTACAATGCCTGAAACAAAGTGTATGTCTATAAGACAAAGTATGATGTATCTATGTGTGTGCTATGTAGAGCAAAAGAGAGAGAGTCACAACTGATAAGAGCATGAGCTTTGTCTTTGAAAGCTGCTCTGCACAAGGATACTCTCTGAGGCTTCCTATGATCACTATGTCTAAGTCTCTCAACTACCAGGAGATAGTCAGAAGCTATCAGACGCACAAGTGCTTTACGATGTGCAGGTGTTGGGACACAGAGATAGAGGTGGAATTCAGAGATGAGAGGGGGCTGAGGAGAAGCCTGGCATGCATGGATAAGATGCAGCTTTGTAGATGAGTTAACCATGTCGTTTAGACCAGTATGATATGTGGCTTTGATATTGTCCTTGAGATGGACTGCCACATCTGAATCAAGTATGTCATTTCATTGAAGATGCACTGGAGTCCTGAGTGATGTTGCATCACTTCCTAGGAAAGAGAGACCGTTGAGAACAGCAGTCAAATCTCTTGCTCAAGAGGACATCTGATCTCTTGCTAGTGCAATAGACTCATGTAGTGCAGAGAAAGCATAATGATTTGCAGGCAGGTGTAGGAGATAGAGGAGATACTTGGTAGCAAGAATTGCTTGCCTATATCTGAAGAGGGGAATCTCTATCTCCATATAGAGAGCTGCGAGAGTCAAACAAAAATCAAGACCTAAGAGACATTTACAATACACAACCTAGACATTCTCAAGCAGTTGTAAAGAGAATGTGATGGTATCAAGCATCAGCTCACAACTGAATGTCAACTGAGGGTCAATGTGTGCTATGTAGAGTCTCTTCCCTTTGAAAGGTGGGATAACTCCAATATGAGCATGTATGGTGAATGTCACATTTGCAACCTGTTGAGCCTTTTTGGCCTTAACAATGTATTGTCTGAGAAAGATGGGATTGGCAGATGTTCAAAGAAGTGGTATACAGATATAGACCAATTGGCCTCCATGCCACAGCAAATGGTGAATCACAGTTAGCAGGAAAAAAGGAGCCAGTGTATATTAGAAATCAGCCTGCAGGAGATGTCTATAATGTGCAATCTGGACATTCTCCTAGAGGCACAATGACATCAAGAAATATCTTGCAACCAATGCAGATCTATGCATGCCCTATACACTCATAGAGAGTAACAATGCAAATATGAGTATGAATATAGAATGACCAGAATCAGGTCTGTGCACACTGGTCTCAGTAGATATGAGACATGTTGCCCACTCATGGTGCAAAAACAGGAAATAAGGGCACTTAGCATTCTCCTTAGATGGATTAGTGCACCATAATACTGGTGGAAAGGACAAGGATAAAGAACTTGTTTGAATGCAATTTGACGGCCCTCTATACCCTGTCTGTGCGCAGAGAATCATTTGAATGCAAATTAACAACTCTCCTTGCCCCTACTCATAGTGAAAAATTGGTGATATGAAGATAGACATGACTCCTGTACTGATCTGCATAAGATCTGGATTCAATGGATTGAAATCTGTGTAAGAGTCTGCAAGATAGACAGGAAAACGAGGATGAAGCAAGCTTTATGCCTTCCGCTAGTTTCCACCTCCAGGATGAAGTGTCTGTAGTGTTTTAGACAAGACTCAGTTAGTAGATAAACAACTTGATTGTCAATCTATATACCTGTTTTAGACAAGACTATATATATATATATGCAATTAGTTATATAGTATCACGTCGCATAAGATATTGCACACATACTTCAGTTGGTAGATAAATGACTGAGATATTTGCATTACCAATTCCGATCCGTATCCAAACAACTGTATAGTTTTTTCATGCGCCTCTAGTTCTCTATGTGGCACAATGCTCATGTGTATCATGTGAGCCCACCGAGTACTGTGTTCCCTTCCAATACTCCCCTGGGCTCATGGTACGAGTCATTCGCATAATTGTAGTGCTGCGCAGAACTTGTAATATTGTGGGCATGGTAATGGCTTGGTAAAGAGATCCATGAGATTTTCAGTGCTCAATAGGTAACTGATTTTGATCTTCCCTTTTTTGACTGCATGCCAGATAAAGTAGTGTCTGATGTCGATGTGTTTTACTTGGTTGTGGTTTTGCTTATTCTCAGCTATTGAGATTGAACTGGTATTGTCACCTTGCAAGGACGCTGGAAGGTGGACCATCATTCCAATCTCGGATAGAGCTGAATACATCCATTGTATCTGTTCTCCTGCTCGGCCTAGTGCGATATATTTGGCTTCAGTTGTTGAGGTCGATACTTTATCTTGGAATTTGACACTCTAGCTGGTGGGACTGCCTGCCTGCAAGTAGACTCCTCCAGATACCGATTTCCGCATGTTAATGTCTGCTGCAAAATTGGAGTCAAAGTATCTATGTGAGGTGTAGTCATCATAGCCAGAACCTCCATAGTATAGCTTGTATCCCAGTGTATCTTTGATGTACTTCATGACGTGTGTTAGAGCGAGCCAGTGGGGTTTACCAGGGTTTGACATGAACTGGCTTAGTGATGTGATTGCAAAAGCGATGTCAGGGCGGGTGCCTACCTGTGCGTATATCAGGGAGCCTAGTACTTCACTATACGGCTTGTCCCTCATGTACTCTCACTCTTCATCAGTCGTTGGAGCTTGGGTGTGGCTGAGGATTACACCTGATGGCAGTGGTGTATATTTAGAGGTAGATTGCGACATTCCATATTTCCAAGGTATGTTTAAGGTATTCTTCCTGGTCAAGGGTGACGAGCTTCTTCTCTCTGTCACATATGATCTGTATGCTGAGTACAAATTTGATGTCTCCTAAATCTCTGATTTCACATTTCTCCCCCAGTTCTCTTCGAGCCCTCTCCACTTCTTCCTTCAACAAAGACATCCCCAAAGTGTTGTCAGTGTACATGCTTGTTATGGTCTTCTCCCCATTCCTGTCTCTTGATCATACTGATTGGTCTGCATCTGATCTTTTGTACCCGACCCTTTTCATTTCCTCATCATGCATGCACCACCAATTGTTAGCTCCGTCCATCGTCCTGTAAATAGCTTCGTCGAGTAAAGAAACCAGGCTCTTCTCGTTGTCCTCATCATTGCATGCTGCGCTCCTCCAAACCTGCTGACCATCTGCAATGTTGACTTTGTATACCTCGCTGGGGCAGACCCTATATCCCTCTGGCTGTTCCATCAAGATGGAGACTTGCATTGGTGCATTGAGGTAAGCACTAGTATAGTCAACCTGCCACATTTCATAGTCTAAGATGGCCTCCACTGCAAGGTTCATTTGAAGAGATTCATACTTGATAATGGAGGCATAGGTGACAAAGTAGTCCACGCCAGGGATCTGAGAAAATCCCTTGGCTACAAGGCAAGCTTTCCATCCAATCACCTTGCCATTGACATCGTACTTCAATGCAAAGACCCATCAATTCTTCATCGTCCTTGCCCCAACAGGTCATTCCATCAATCGCCATACTTTCCTCTCCTGCATGCATTCCATCTCTTAATCCATCGAGCCTCACCAGAGGTTGGGTTGTTTCATAGCTTCTGAGTATGACTTCAGCACCCATAGGTCATCAGAGTCTGGGGTCTGGGTCAACAGGGCATCTAGCATGCTCGTGAACGTCTCCTCCTCACTCTTAGGATCATCAAAACTGTTAGACAGGTTTAAATTGTGCATGTCAGGTAACTCCTGCCTTTTTGTCGCTAATCAGGCTGATCGGTGGGGCTCAGTCAGTTCAGGGTTGGTGGTGACAATTGGTGGTGTCACAATTTGATGCACCTGGTCCTTGACTTGGGGGCTGGTGATCGGAGCGTTGGCGGCTGGTGGGGCAGAGTCAGGTTCAGAGATGGGGACTCCAAGGATGTCATAGAGATCAACTGCATCTCTTGTGCAGCTATCAGGCAGTGTATGGTGAGCTAGCCCTTCCTCAAAGATCACGTCTTGTGAGCAGAACATTCTGCCCATATTGTGATTGAGCAGCTTGTAATCTCTACAGCTGAAGTACTCTACAAGGACCACTTTGACTGAACGCATGTCAAGTTTGCTTTCACCATCTTTCCTGAGGACTCTCATGTATGCAACATATTCAAAAGGGCATAGATAGGTGACATTTGGTTTTGACCGGGTTCAGATTTCATGCAGCATCTTCCCAGGGTATTGAGAACTCGGTATCATGTCCAGGACATGTGCCGCCATTGTGGCTGCTTCTCCCTAATAGTGGGCTAGTAGACGAGAGTCACTTAGCATGCTGCATGTGAGGTCAAAGATAGTGCGATTTCTCTGCTCCACAACTCTATTTGCTGTAGAGGAGTGCAGTGCAGTTGTGGTGTGTCTTATTCTTTGCTTGAAACAATACTTGTTCCAGAGTTCATTGTTGAACTCTGCACCACCATCTGTCCTAACTGACTTGACTCTCTAGCTCTATTGGTTCTCAGCGCAAAGGTCAAAAGCCTCAAGGCAGGCCAGGGTCGTCTCAGCTGCTTTGTTGGGTATGAACCAGATTGTGCACTCTGCTTCACCCTGATCGGTGGCTACCATCATCAGGGTCTTTTCCCCAGTGGTCTGAACACGGGATGGTCTTCATATGTCAAAAGTGACCTTCTCATATGGCGTTGCTTCTGGCTTGACCTGATCATCGAAAGGGCAGCGGGCGTGCCTTCCCATGATGCAGTCTTTGCATCGCCCGCTCATTGTAAGCTTTGTGACTGTGAGGCCTTTGACTACTTCTTTTCATATCATGTCCAGAAGCATGCTTTCCTCACATGTGCTAGGTGTCTATGCCATGTCTCAATATCAACAGGGTGGTTTAGTGAGCGGGCTGAGAGGGCGGTAGGCGGCTGGACAAATTTAGCAAGGAACATTGTTCCCTCCATCACGCATCACATGAATGGCTTACCATCAGGAGCTTTTAGCATGGCTCCGTCGCCTTTGAGTCCTATCTTTACGCTCTTTTTTATGAGGCATCCCAGAGATATGAGATTGTGGGACAGGTTAGCTGTGTGTAAAGCATCATCTAGTGTTATCTCGATGAGCTCTCCATCGCACATAGTCCATTTGTACACTCACTCTATCCTAAGATCTGGAATTTTTGTCCCTCAGCCATCATGCCAGCAGTGTCTGTGGAGCTTGGGATATTGTAGGACATGAAGTCTGCGTGGTCAGTTAAGAAGTGCTGACTAGCTGCTGAGTCTGCATAGGTGACGACATCTTCTCTGATTGATCGTTGTGTCAGGGTTGCGAAGGCGAGACATTGAGGATTAAGCATGTTGTCAGCTGATGTCACATTTGCGGAGTTAGCTTGTGGGGTAGTGGGTGCCTGAGTGTTTCCCATTGTGGTTGTTGACATAGTATTGGTTGTGGACTTAGTTTTGCACCACCAATTGGGATACTGTCCTTCCATTCCCCCACCCTTGTGGAAGCATTTCTCTTTTGCATGTCCCACTCATCTGTCAGGTCCCACTGACCTTGGGGGCTTTTTCCAAAGCAAAGCCTTACGGTAGCAGACTGGATGTAGCTAGATACACTCAACCTGATGCGAAGCGATGAAGTCCAGGATGAGGTGAGGAAGGTGTTCTGGATGTTCCAGGATATTAATGGGCTTTGGGAGTTGTGGACGGTGGTCCAGGACATAGTAGGAGTGCTCTGGGATGAACTAGATGAGTTCTGGGGCGTGATGGGCATTTTCAGAAAGAGTGATGATAGAACAAGGGGTGGATTTATGAGACGATTGCTAGAATGGGAAGAATGCAAGATTAACTGAGACTGGAGTGGTTCAGGATGCACCAGAAGAGTAAGACAAAACCGGGGAGGTGAGGCAAAACGGAGAGACGAGGTGAAACTGTTGAGATGAAGTGAAACTGGGAAAACAAGGCAAAACTGTTGAGATGAAGTGAAACCAGGGAAACAAGGCAAAATGGTCGAGACGAAGTGAAACCAGGAAAACGAGGCAAAACTGTGAGACAAAGTGAAACCAGAGAAACAAGGTGAAACCGTGAAACAAGGCGGAACTGTTGAGGCAAGGCAAAACCAGAGATAGAAGAAATTCAATGAGTTGAGCTTAGAACAGAAGTGGTAGACAAGACGAAGTTAGAGAGATTCGGATAACCGGAGAGTCAACAAGACAGATTCAAGAATAGACGAGACGATTTGAGAGATGAGAATAAGTTGAGGAGACAGTTGTGAAATATGGAGAGAACGAGTCAGGAAATCAAGCAGTCATTCAGGCAAAACAGTCAAAGGTTGTCAATATTAATACTAGGGTACATGCTGGCTACTTATGACTTATATACTCGATGAGGCAGGGCTTGTCCCAGGCCAAGCCTGATCAGTCCCGGAGTACTGTATGGATGTACTGAATGGGGCTCCGGAATGTATTGGCAAAGAGTTCCGGGACTGTATGGAAGTTCTGACTCATGGGGCCTCTATTGAAGCGGGTGGCGCATTGGGATCCTCGTATCAATTGTGTTTGATGGTGGCTGGCAGGTTGCAGTACCGGGTGTGATTGCTAGAGTGATTGCCTGGTGATGCAGGTGATGCAGGTGATGCAGGTGATTGCAGCACCGCAGAATCAGGTAGGGCTGATGCAGGTGATCGCGGCACTGTAGGATCAGACAGGGTTGATGCAGTGATTGCTGGAGGTCAGGGTTGTTGGGGCGGGGGAAGTGTGTGCTTGAGAAGGCGAGGCAGCTGGTGGGGAAACTGGGAGAAAGCATGGGGGTTGGATGAGGTGTCCCGGGGTTGTGTGGTGTGCTCTGGAGATGGGTCATGACATCATTCACAGTTTTCGCACTTCATAGTCTTGTCATTTTGTCCTGAGCTGGTTTGGGTTGTAAGTGCATGTACGGAGTTTGTTGGGGCTATCACGGCAGGGCCGTGAAGTAGCAGGGCATGTGTGGTAAGCCTTACTATCACTTCAGCTGAGGTTCTCATATCAAATAGTGCTCCTGTAACTGGTGTCCAAGCAATGGGCATTGATTTGATGATGTATGCTCTAAATCTCTGTCACGACCCGCCTCTGGGACACCACCCCGACACTCCGCGCCTCCTTGCGCCCACCACATTATTCCGCTGCCACTATCCCACCGCCCACCGCACTCCTGCCCTTTCAGCACCCAGATTCCCTGAGACCCCGGCCCTGACCCTGGCCATCTCTGCATCAACCCTGATTGATCCTACCCAGCTGCAATCACCCGCATCGACCCTGCCTGATCCAACGGCGCCGCCACCTGCATCGCCCAGCAATCACT
>JABAJZ010013710.1:0-19780 GCA_018857265.1 Termitomyces sp. T32_za158 | reverse complement strand
AATGGAATAAATGACATCACATCAAGGACTCACGCGATGATTTGATCCCAGTAGCTATTAGGCTCAAACTCATAATGGTATTCGCCACCAAAGTCTGCATCAAGTTGCTCTGGCGATATAAGTTCGTGCAGGTCTGGATTAAACCGCATCTGCAAGGTTCTTCAGCGGCGTAACAACAAAAAAGAAGAGGTACTGACTTTGTCCCTCGTGACAGGATCCAGGAAAGGTGAAATGCCTTTGTAGAAGAAGCTCAGAAGCATGGGAAGATTGACAACGAGCGCGCGACCAAGTGTTTCTACGTAATGCTGTTGCAGAATATGGAGGACCTTACGTGCGACAGATATCGAGGGGTTCGTTCGGAGTGTTGTTGACTTGTAATCTACGATGATAACTAGTGACTCCTGGCCTGGGGGCATAAGATCCTTCGCACGCTCACTGTTCACCATAAACGCGTTAGCCAGAGACAAAGCCACATTGACAAACTTGACAAACGTACAGACACCAGACAAGATGGCGCAACTGCCGCGGAGACGTCTCTGTATTCTCTCGACCTGGTCGCATATATATAATGGGTCGTCCATCTCTATCAAAACCATTGATGATGCTGTATACGACGCGTCAGTTAGACCGCCGTCAGCCGCGGATCTCGGAGAGGGACTGGCAAGCGATCGACTTACATTTTCCCCGTCTCGCTCTCAATTCGAACATCGTCAGGCGGTATAAGGTCCGGCTTGTACTCTCTCCGCCATTCTATAGTTGCTTTGATACGCTTTTGCGCATCAGCGAAGTTCCATTTCGAGGCACGGCTGTAACGCGTCATGGTATCCGCTCTATTGATCCATCGGAGTTCCCATGGGTAGTATGGGTCTGCCGGAGGAAGCAGGAGGGTCTCTGCGTACTGGTTTGGAACGTTTGAATTATAGAGGCTCGATACAACACTTTGTGAACTAACCTCGCGTAGGGCCTTGATCTTTGCGAGTTGCTCCTCGGTATACTGGTGAATTGGAGCGATGACTGTGTCAAGGGTGGGGGAAACAAGGATTCTGTTGGTAGACTGAGCCATGCTAATGAGTGGAAGCAATGAAAGTCCCGCAGAGTTACTACATCTGATGATAAAGGCATTTCGGCCCCCTTCATCAACTTTTTTCGGCTTTATCAATGATCTCACATGACACAAGTTTCCGTAATTGCTGACACTGTTCACAACCGGAACCAGTCAGAACCTCGTTTGGAATCTTCCAGCTAAAAAAGAAAACGACTTGGCTAAAGATCGACTCAAATTCCTCTCTTGAACTAATGGGAGCCCTGTCTACCAAACGTGTCAAGGCCCGTCGAATCATGTCTATTGTACCGTTTTGAATGGAATCCAAGCCTTGTTTTCACGGTGACGATGTAGTATATAATCAAGATATGGAATGTGAAAAACTGATGTGGCAAGGAGTGATAGAAACGAACAAGTGATCCCTTCCATTCGCTACCCGCCTGACTGTTTATCTTCACCGCGTGCGCTTGAACTGGAAATGTTGAAAATCTCTTCCCAGTTACATGGGCTTGGCAGGTAGTTGTGTCAAGAGAACGTTGTTGCGTTTCTTGATCGTCACCCGATGACGGGAGAACTTGTCATCAGGAGAGAAGCGTGCTGAATGCCCAAGGGGTGTCAACTAAATCTACGCTTGACTAGAAACAGGCACGGTTACCCGGGTGCGCAGACTTTGTAATTCTTCCTGTGTCGGCCACTTTCTAAGGTGATGAATAAGCAGGAAATCCTCCGGAACTGAACTAAGTCAAGACCACTGCTTACTTTGAGAGTGTACACTCTGTTGCCGTTTTCGTCCAGAGTATACATCAAATGCATTGCAGAAAACAAAAGGTAGAACAACTGACCAACAGCAAGAAACGAAAAAATGACCGCACGTGACTTTACACGGCTCTTCTGCCGCGCCACCAAAGATAACTCGTCATATATAGGAATCGGGCTGCGGTGCTCCAGGAGTCACCTGGCATCCTCACAATTATTGCGGCCTCATCCTTCCACTCTTTCTCCGGATGGTAGGTGAGATACACCAGGTCGACTCGGAGGTGTGGTTCAACAATACATACCAACCAAGTTTAGTGTTCCATCTGTAAAGTGAGCTTTGTTTTCAGTGCACGTAGTGTTAACCTTTGATTAAAACACCCAAAAGTTAACAGGAGGTACGTATTGATCGATTGAAACCAACCCTTGCCACCAATACTAGACGCGTCGTGTCGCTTTATCTCGACGTGGCCATTGGTCACCCCGTTTTCTAATCTTAGTGACCACTCCTTTCGTCCTTTCATGCAGATTTTCTTGTAGCCGTCGCACCCCTACCGTCGTCCTTGCTTCTTTCTCGCTATCGACATAGAGCTCGTCAGTCCTTTAGATGACGGCTTTCCTTCTTTCTCCCACCCTTCATATTCACTTACCCTGTCTTTTAACTGTCAACACTTGCCTCGTTTAGCTATTCGCCCGTGCCGGCTTGTTTGCAGTTCCCCTCCCGGAATCCGTGCGAGAGCCAGGGCGACCAAATATATCTATTTTCTCGCAGCACTACAGAAAAAAGTATTGTCAGAAGCTGAACAGTGTTCTGACCACCCTCCTCTCCTTATCCTTCCCTTATCTCACTATCATCTCTGGTCTGGAGCCATACAAAGCTCGATGGGCGAGAAAACCCCCATTAAATCGCGCTAAACACTCAAGTGACCCACAGATTAGATACTCTGATATGAAAAAGGCTCTAAATCGAGATGAAGAAAATGTAAAGATGTATTAGTCAATGATCGCCCAGAATAGAGTTCAAATCTTTGCTGGTGCAGGTGTCCCACTGTAGACATCTCAAATGATTCTCGTTTCACCAAGCCCGAGAGCTGACAGAGCTGTTTGGGGATGCCTTGAAAAGCATTGCACTTTTGTGGACGCTCGCCGGAATGATATGGAATCACGTCAGACACCACGTGACTTGCTCACCAAGCCGTCCTCCGCCATCCGTTTAAAAACACTCCTCGCTCCATCTTCGTGATTCCCAGCCAACCGCCCATCCATCAGACACATTCGTTATGACAGTCACCGAGATCAACAGCTACGACGACTTCAAGACCATTGTACGTTTCCTCTGCTCACCAATAAGAAGTCGAGAGTTGATCTGCGTGCTAGATCAACGGTAGCGAGCCCGTTGTTATCGATTTCTGGGCGACCTGGTGTGGTCCTTGCAAGGTTATCTCCCCTATCTTTGAGAAGTTCTCAGATTTGGGGGAGTTTGCCGGTATCAAGTTCTACAAGGTGGATGTCGATAAACAGGAACAGATCGCACAAGAAGTGGGCGTCCGTGCGGTATGTGTGCATGGTTCGAATGTTTTATGATTTGGAAGTTTACATGTTGTCCTTTTGCTTGCAGATGCCGACTTTCATGCTCTTCCAGAATGGAGACAAGATCAAAGACCTCGTCGGTGCCAACCCTCAGGGACTCCAGGTATGTCTTTTTTATTCCTATGTTGGCAAGTCAAGGACGGAAAATAATGTACTATTTAATAGCAACTCCTCCAACAAGCGGTAACAGCATAATTACGCTTCTGTTTTTTATGTACCTGCTCTCTGTCTAAATACAAAGGACACTTAAAATCGTGTATACCCTCGTTTTGACATTTCAAATTTAGACGGTGTAAAGCACGACGATTCAGATTGAGTGAATTTACGTTCCCGGTACAAATTCCTGCGAGAACATTGCTCATTAATCGCACATTCCATCGCTGCTGCGGCATGTTCGTCGATATACTTTCCGACATAATACATAAACGTCACTAATTTGTAAGATTACTTCGGTCTCGGAGTTAAATTTACAAAACAGCGTGCGGACCTGACGGAAGCAATCAAAGTTCTCAAAGTGGCTGCGTAATGCTGCCTCCTTGACGATTGAGAAAATCGCAAGTTTAGGTCTAAAAGCTTGCCCAAGGGCATGTCGGAGCTTTCAGGCTGCTTTATTGAGAACAAAAAGTACAGATGAGTGAATGGAAGAATAACGATGGAACGTACTTCGAGTCGACAAGGATAAACTGCCGACATTCTTTTCGGCAAAGTGCAACTGCGAGTGTCGCACTGTGCTCATGTTACAACCTTAATATTCTGTCAGGAAAGATCTGTTTTTTAATAGGGTTTCTGGTTCATAGCTAGAGTTTTAGATACTTGGTTCCGGCTTTGGGTAGAATTCAACTCGGCTTAGATAACGCTGGATAGGAATAAATTTTCGCGTTGTGTTGTTCTGTTGTGACTTGGGGGGCACAGTTCTTATCACGCGTGAAAGAGAATAAAAACTCTTTGCCATTATCTGTGCACGAGGCCGATGTGTTGTGGGAGAATCGGTCGAGCTCGCGCTCGATCGTCTGGGGTCATCCGTAGCTGAGAAAGACGTTCCAGACACCCAACCCGGAGGAAGACACCGGAGATAAGCGAACCAACGGAGAGGAACCCCGGCTAGTGACGGTCGAGGTGGGATAGGACTGGTCTGAGCAAATCCATTTACACATGTGCGATGATTTCCGAGCGACCGCCAAGAGGTCCAGCGGCCCAGAAGTTTTACAATAGCCAGGAGCCCCCCTCTTAGCAGCAGCGTGGTCGTGCCAAGAATTCTGAAGCAGAATTTTCAGATTGTTGGTGCTCAGTATTGGATTCGGACGATTAGATAGCTTCCTCGTTATTAGCGCTGCTGGTCAACCAGGGAGGAAACAGTATGTACTGTGGCGATACTTTGTTAGCCCGGGCGTGGTTTTCTAACGCAGCGATAGGATATAGTGGGTCTTGTCGTGTTACAATAACATTTTCCCCTTTTCGTCCTCCGCTTTCGGATGTAAATAAGTTCGAGAGACTGCCTCGCTTAGGAAGGCGGGGCTGTTCCAGCAAGGAAGATGAGAAGGGTTGTAATTCTGTTGACTTACTGGTCGCCGAGTGACCCGAGTCTGATCTGGGTCACGAGCGTCGAGGGGATTCCTCAAATCCAGGTAGAGTCTCAGGCAGTTGAACGAAGATTACAGAGCTGCTGAAAAATATTCGCATTTATACACGCGTTGACGTATCTTCAATAGGGAGGTTCAAAGTTGGGCGCATTTTGCGAATGGCACATTGGCAACCGTGTCTCGCATTTAATGATGGCATTAGGTAAACGGGAATTTGCATACATATGTATCACTACTGTACCTCAAGGAACAGCATTGAGATTCTTTTTTTTTATTTCCCTGAACTGTGAAGAACCTCGCTATCTCAATTGGCAGTGAGCTGGAACTAGCTTGCGAAATTCTCAATCACACTTAGGTCACACAGCAAAATGCGGCGGAGGTTAGCTAAATTATGTGTAAGGTAATTGCATCACATGCGAGTTAAGTTCTGTATTAGTACCAGATCTATCGTGGCGTACTTATCTCCTGGGTGCGACCATAGCTATTGTCATTATAGCGTATATAGATATCATATTAGTGATGTACATATACATCTTCGTATCCTCTGCAGCCGAATGGATGATCGGAAGTCGTGAGAAGATCCAAATTTATTGACACGGAACCTTTTGTAGATCCAAGAACATGTAAACTCTGCCACCAGAACTTGGAAACGGCTGCTCTTGAAACTGACCGTTATAACATATTACCACATCTTCTCCGGTTATGGGGATTACTCTCGACTCTCCTGACATTGACACGGAGTCTATTCCTGACGCGCTAACACCATCAACTCAAACGAGCGCGACATACACGAACGAACCCGAAGAACTTGAAGGGGACCCAGTTTCAAGTGCACCGAAAAAGAAGAAGAAGAAGAAGACCAAGAGACATGCTAAGGCTAAGGAAGCAGCTGCCGCTGCTCAGTTGAACACTCAGCAAGAATCAGACGGACGACCTGTTTTGTGTATCAGTCGCAATAAACACTGGCGTTATATTAGTTCATATCATGTATGTCTCTACTTTTGAATAGTACTGCTGTCGCTTGACTGCTGTTCGCCCGCAGGGACAATGGCTACAGCTGCCACTTGAACTCCTCGATTCTCTCCTTGCAGTAAACCTCAAACCAGCGAGCCTTTTCACTACACCCGATGCACTCCGTCTTCCATCCTCTACCTCTTCCGTTAGACTCTCCGCGAGTAAGCAGCGGGATCGTGGCTACCATACTTTGAACGACTACTCCCCGCCAGGTTCCCCGAGAGGAGCATTTTCTTCTCTGTCATCGTCACGTTCATTCTTGACGCCAAGACCAGGAAAGGCTATACCCCCTCCAATAGACCCTGGCGTGTTCAAGTCCGTCAATTCCATCCGACACCTAATAGACGAAGCCGCGGAACTTTCGGTCCGAGCTTCGTCTGGTTTAACTTCTGCGGAACTAGGATCATCAAGGAGCATTTCTGGGATCAATAACACATGGGCGACTGCATCAGCCCTTGGTATTAACCCTCTTGGCACCGGGGGAAACGGAGGGCGAAATGTCGCTATGTCTGCGATGCGTATACATCGTTTGAGGGCACTGGCCGTGCAGAAACTTGCCCAAGCGTACAAAGCGGATGAGATTGCCTCCAGCGTAATGATTATGCAAGGTGGAAACGTTTTTGACGACGTGGCTGAACGTGTGCTAAGCTACGGTGGGTTTGAGACCATTCTAACCATTTTTTATCATAATGGTTATCGAGCAGATCCGATCGACTTGGATGCGAAATATGTACATTTCTTCCACGAGAAAATACCTTCTAGGTACCATTGTTTGTTTTCATTCTCCGCTTCAGCTAATAATGCCCACCAGACAACTTGCAGAGTCGACAAGCACGAGAGTTCTGGATGAGCTCATAGCTGCGCGACCGCAACACCTTGAGTACTATCGTACGCGTGGGATAGTCCATTGCTTTCGCGATGAGTACATACAAGCAACAAAGGATTTCACTTACGCTCTCAAAGAAGCCCGTGCCGTGCGCAAAGCGAAGGCGACACATCATAATATGAAGCTACTTGGAGAGTCACGCTGTATGAAGAGCGGGAAACGTAAGAAGGTGGGCGCCTTTTCTCACACAAACGGGCAGGCACCTCCAAATGGAACCAGCCCGTTGGGAGGGGACAACATGACTGAGGATGCAGACGTAGAGCCACAACCACAGCACCCTTCCATACTTCCCAGTGCTCCAGATCCCATCGAGCCACAGCTGCTGTTCCTTCGCGGGGCTGCATATCTGCAGCATGCCATTTTTCTGATTGAAACTGCGATACTCAGATTGGAAGGGGTCCAGAAAGACCAAGTCGATGGGTCTGAGCTTAGACTTTGCTACCTTGAGCATGGCAAATATGGAGGCGTGGAAATCGGGAACCCAGATGGACCACTTGGCAAGAGTGACGGTACGAAGGTAGTGGCATATAGGAATGTTTTGGCGGCTGGACCATTCCGAGAGCAAATTGCGTCCTTGCTCAGGAAAAGTATCCGTGATCATGAAAAGTTTCTTTCCCACTTCGACTCAATCGAATCTCCTAATGCTTTACATCGGGGAGACATTGCACATCAGATGGAGTACGCTTTTCTTCTTGCAGAGTCCTTGCAACCTAGTGCGCAGATCAATAACGCTGTCCCTGTCTCTAAGGTGCCCGCCATATTCACCACATACCACCCACTCATCGTCGAGTCCCAGTTCAGCGTGCTCATCTGTCAATTGATGCTCGCCGATTTTATAAGCATCCTTCCTACCTTGGCGCGCACCGCTGTAGCCGCAGATGGCTTGGATGGCTGTCCAATATTTTTTCCTGCACGCTCAATGAGCCAAGCTGAATTTATGGAACTTTTAGAACGCCTTGCAGCTGGGTGGGCGCATGGTGTTAAGCCACACTCCCTTCCTGGGCTGTGCGGTAAGGCGCGGCCCTTGATAGAGGCACCGCCTTCTCCCTGTAAATATATCACCTTACCCAACTCTACAACCTCATTATCTGAAGAGAGCTCCTCGTCCACATCCTTAGCATGTGACAGGGCATCCGGCTCAGTTTCAGTGTCTCCACCTGCACCTCTACCTTGTCCTGCCACGAGCATCAATGGGGCATCTCCTTGGTACCCAATGGATGGTGCCAAGGTTTTGGACTCTGCCCGGATCCTGCTGGCTCCCGTGGTCAAGCGCCAAAGGCTCAAGGCAGGAAGGGTCGCAATGGAGGTGACTGGGTCGGCGAAGAAGAAACCTTCGATAATTAGCATTCCGCTTCATGGACCAAGGGTGGAGATCATTCTGGCATGGTTGGGAGCTGTACATTTACCGGAGTTGGACGCGTATCCATAGTCACTATGCATTTGAAAAAGTGCATGTAGATGCCCCTTGAGTATATCTCTGAAAATTTAGAGCCGAAAACCCCTTGATCTCGCTGCCCCTTGAGCTGGAATTGCAGTTTGCAATACCTCACTAATCTTTGACTGTTGCCTTGCTTTGTCTTGCCTTTCCCGGAAAGATTATTTATCGTAGTCCATGGTAACCTTCAGCACAAGATTTCAAGGTTTAGTCTGTGGTGAGTCAATTCACAAGTCGAATTGCCTATTATCTCTTGGAGGATCCTAATTTTTTGGGCCTTGCTGCACACCTCGTTACTCTTGTGTTTTATCATTTATTACCCATTTCTTCGATTGTTCTTGAACCTCGAAGTTTGAATAACCGGCCAGCTACACCAGCCAACGTTAAAAGCTGAACCAGATTTGTCATGGAAGATCTCGACATCGGAAGTCTAGTTGTTCGCCGCTGCTTCTACATTTTCTGATATCTTCAAGAATAGAACATCATCGCGTGTTGGAGAAATCACGATCTGGTGGTGTGTTCTTGTTCCTGAGAGAGCTTGATGTGAGATCCTATCATCCTATAGGACACAAGAACGTGTCTTATTGAATCAAATCATGTAATGCGGATACCGGTATCCAGAAGGGGTGTAACGCAGCCAAGAAACATAAACAAACCCAGAAAGATTACCTGTGACGAGCTATGCATTGGACACCGAAGTTCGGGTAACAGCCCTGACGTAGGTCGACGGAATGGCCTTGGCTTCGTCGAAGGATCGTGTAGTTGGCGCAATGCCATAAGGAGAAGCTTTAGCCTTCATCGTGCACAGCTCCCGGAAGGCTACGTCAAAGCCAAAGCGAGAACTGAGCTGATAGGCAAAGGATGCTTTTATATCGTTTACGTTCTGGAAGAAAAAGACATCCTTGACCTGACGATCATACAGCTCATAAACGCGTGCCATGGGATCGGATTTGCGTTTTTTAAACGTTTTGGCTTTTGATGTCGACTTCTTGCTGGGCGATGCAGACTCCGCGTGCATAAGTTCTGCTAGCACGCGTTTATGAGCCAAATGGGCTTCGTCGACGCACTTTCGGATGCTTTTAAGCTCCTCATTAAGTGTCGAGCAAAGCTCAGAGTGACCCGGCTTTTTCGACTGGTCGACGAGTTGATTGACCCTATTCGCGGCAGAATTGTATGGGTCCAGAAGGACATTCTCTCTGAGATCTTGGGTCGCTTCCTTCAATTCATCGTATTCACGGAGAAGGTCATTACCAGCAGCCTTGCCGGCACGCTGCAAGGTATGGAAAATATAAGACTTTCCCGCAGGCGACGATTGAAAATCAGGAATGTTTTTGCCAAATTGTTTTCTGTCTTTTTCGAAGATACCAGGCTTGAGACGGTCGCCAGTCTTGCTGGAGTCAAGGAGTGCATTAAAACTGGTACAAACAATTAGAACGTTACGATGTCATAGGCAAATGCCTCACATGTATGCCAGACGCTCAGATCGTTCATCTTCGTACCCATATTCGTACATCGCATATTCTTGCAAATTAGAGTAAAGACCGAACTTTTTATCGTCGAGATCGAACGTCAAGATATCTGCAAAAGCTTTTTGCGCGTCTCGAGGAGCCAGAGCAGAAACGCGCTCAGCAAACTGCTTTACACGCTCCGGATCTTTTTGAAAATTGGCATCCATGAGATCAGGTGGGATAGGCTTCACTGGCCTGTTCTTGAACTCCTCTAGAAGGCTGCTTAAGAACAAGATGAAGACCTTGTCTACAGAAAACGATTAAAGACCAAGAGACAATGCAAAGTTATGCTTACCGCCGTCATAATCTATTTCAACTCGTCAGTAACCTCCATGAAAGTTCCAAACGGATGATCAATACTCACCGCCGCCAGAGAGCATGCTTGCAAAGCTTTTTTCACCCTTGGTGGAGACAATGAGGACATCTACCCAACGAGAGAGCTCTGGCCTGTCTACAGCCGTGACCTGCATAGAAAGTATTGAGTTAACATTAGTTGATACTTGACTGGAAAAGACCTGCCTTTTGGATATCCGAAGCTAGGCGAACCGGATATCTTGATTTGGATAAGCATCGATGAATGAACGGCTTACAGTAGCCATCTTACCTCCCAAGCTACGGGAGGAACATCAGTCAAAGTATTGATTAAGCAAGGAGGTCGACGGACAAGAACATTGCCAGTGAGTACACTGTAGATATCCTGGGTTTCTGGCCTGATGATAGGATTAGACGAACGGTAATAAACCTCTCCTTCTTCCAGGACACCGAGAGGATCTAGTTGATTTAACGACAACACCCGCAACAAAGGACAACCGACTGACCAGGAACGATAAAGGCATTCAACGAGTCTGGCAAAGGAATCGAGAATTTGTCAACAATAGACTTTATAGTCGTGTCGACAAGATATCCAATCTTTTCCTTGAGAATTGTAGAGTCCTTCGGATGGAACCCAGCTTGTAACAATTCCATAACATACTCCGAGAGTGTCAGAGGAACTAAGACCAATATTATGAGAAATCAGGGGCATAAAAACATTTGACCATACCTCCACTACTAGCGCGTCCAGCGTAGACATCAGTGATTTCCTCGCTTTCTATAGGAGTATCCTGATTTCTCTCAATATCAATTTCCTCCTCTCTCCAAACCTGGCCTACCAATCCCAACGCACGACTCATACTTGTAGCCACCCTGGCTAATCTTGTTCTCGAGACACTACTCATCCGATCGATGAAATTCCAGAGGATCTCCATTGCCTGAGGACCTTGCCATTTCATCAACGGCCTAACCTCCTCAATTAACGCTTTCTTCATGATGTCAATCAGTGTAGTGTCAGAGACACCATTGTTTGACAAATTAATGATGCTTTGTTGTGATAGCCTGACCGACGACTCAGGACTAGAGACCGAAAGCAAATCGAAAATCAAATGAGAACGGTTTACGGGAGGCCGATAGGAAATTTTCTGCTGGGAGTCACGGATCCAGATTTTAGGCTCTGGGCTCTTATCTATGGGATGTAGGATCCAGAGGCCTTTTGCTCCATATATACGACCTTGGATAGCGACAGGGAAACCGTGATACTTTAGGACTTGTGCAATGATTTTCAACGCGGTTTCGTTGATGAATCCGCAGCCATCCGTTTTGATATACTCGGCGGGGGGTTTTCCAAGTTGATGCCAGGTATCACCTGATTACACATGTGAATTTTGGGATAAGTTAAACTCAAAGCAAACCTACTCATGTCAGAAATAATCTCTACATTTTCCTGTTTAAACTCCAGGGCTGGGATTGAGGTGGAGAACACCAAAGAGAAACGCGTGGCGTATTTGTTTATCGGCTTTGGAGGAGAATATGAATAAATTCTAATACAACTAAAGGTACAACAAACCTGGTTTAGATTGAGATCCAAAGGATTGTGCCAATTTATGATATCTTTGAACGACATCCTAAACTGGTCACCGGCCCAATCAGCCGCGCATCGTTCGTAATCCTCAGCCGTCTCAACAAGATACACCGCATGATCTTTTGCAAAGAACGGCACAAAAACGCGGCCACAAAGAATGAACTTGTGTCGCATAAATTCTTTCAACTGCTTATTCTCTGCATGAATCAAATCTTTCGGTATCTTGAGCTGCAGGATTCTCCGAGAGCCAAGGAACCGCGCCAGTCGATAATAGGATTTTTCTAACTTTCCATGCTGTTTCGCTGTTGGATCCAAGGAGTTGAGGAATTTTTGCCTCGACACTGGCCCACGACCATTTTCCTTCCGTCAATCCACGAGCAATCTCGTACTGGACACCCCACGACAGCTTCTGGCGGTCCATGAGACTCACAATATTCTTATCATGAGCAATAATATGTAACTCCAAATCTGTGCCAAGTGGACCAGAGAGAAACTTCTTCAAGGACGCATCGTCATCGGGTGGTGTAGGCGCCGGCGCAAAAGATGGTGTTACAGAGCTACCCAATCCGTTGTTTCGTTGTAGTGAAGATGATGGTGCGTCGGGGTTGAAAACGTCCTTGACGGCTATAGGTTTCGAAGTTGTGGATGATGGAGGTAACTCTTTCATTTTCGATAGCTTACGGTATTTTGAAGGAGAACTACTTGAGCTTCCAGCGGTAGGTGACTTCAAGTTAAAAGAAGTAAAAGGCTCGACCCTGTCCCAATTGGACCCGATAGGTGACAGGGAGTTCTCGCGTGCGCGAGGCGAGTGAGTGACTGAAGATGCTGATTCAGTGTCCGTGAGATCTATAAGGCGTCTCGCCTCCATCAGAATGATGTGTCATTTGAGATATGTATAACATACAGGATTCAACTAGTGGTTGCCTGAATCAATGTCATGGAAAAGGAGACGAACAACGACATACCCTCGATCGTGTCTTCATCATCTGAGTCTCCCACCACAACCACTGTACGCTTCGCCTATAGGATTAAGATTACTCGATTGATCGACTTTCTTCCTCTATAATCACTCACTTTGTTCTTTGAGGGACTGGAGGATGCTCTGGGAATAGCTTTTCTCTGTGTATTAGGTTGTACAGGAGCTATTGTACAATAGTTAATCAGAGCATGCACACGTGATGATAAGCGCCTACACGAGAGGGCTAACGAGTCAAAGGCCTTACGGACAGCGCTCGAGCGACCCGCTGATGTGTATGGCTCAGCACCCCGTTTCTTGAGTGGCGTCTTCGGTTCATAAGGAGGCCAAGAGGCTGTGTGTGTTACTAAAGCCGATGTAAATAGGCCTAAATTCGGCGGACTCGGAATTCAAGTAAAAAAAAGCAACTTACATCCAACGGTTGCATTGAACATTCTCGGACTATTCAAGTCGGAAACAGATGTTGTGCATTTAAAACTCGAGAAGGAGCCTGAGGACTTCACGGGCGAATCTTTTATTTCTGATCAATCACTTAGTTGGTGCTAACTAGAGGTAAATTGAGGACGCGAAAGACTTACCAACAGTGCCCCAAACCTTCCGCGTTTCTTCGTGTAGTTCGGTTTCAGACAAATGACCATCGTAGTTGCTCTTTGTAGGCGCGTTAATTCAATCTGATATCGTGATGATCACTACGATAAGCACATTTCTCACTGGAGAAGTCATGGCAAGGTTACACTCAAGCGATAGACAAAATCAAATGGGGAGACAATGGGGAGATAGCTAGGGTGTACAAGCAATGAGTTCTGAAAGATGGGGAGTAAGAAAGGACATAAGCCCGGCCAATAAGCGCTTTTAAACTTCGGAAAGAGCCTTGAGACAAGTGACCAACCACGAATTAGATTTGTTCTGAAGATAAAGTAGTAAATCCGATGTTTTGAATTTCGATCACGTGAATTTGTGACAACGTGACGGCACGCGGCGTTCTTGTTGTTTTCTGTCAGTGTAAGTCTAAACGCTTCGATATCTCGCAAAAATGCCACCGAGAAGGTCATCGCGTTCCACGAGAGCCTCTGTTGAACCTACAGAAGCTGCTTCACTTCCGTCAAAGCGAAAGAGAGGCCAGACGGCTGAAACAGAGGCAGAGCAGCAGACGGAAGTCGCGAAACCTCCATCTAGAGCGCGAAGATCAACGTCAACCCAACCCGTAACTACTACGGAGAGGCGTCGTACTTCAACGCGTTCAAGAGGATCACTGCCTGATGTGACTGAAACGGATGATGTAGAGGAAACTGAGTCTTTGCCACCGGTGAAAAAGGTCCGTCCGTCACTGGAGCTTCAGGAGGACAAGGGCAGCGAGCTTGATGAGGAAAAGCCGAGGGCGCGTCGAACGGCGTCTTTAGCCAAACGAGGCAAACCACTTTCGGCTGGTCGAAAGCCTCCTTCCTCAACTCGCTCGGGCCGATCGTCGCGTGCTGCACCAGTACCTGCTACCGAAGAAGAGGATAGTGAGGAGGAGGATAGGCCAGAGGAAGATGCGAGGCCAAAGATTGAGGATAATGATGTCATGCAAACCTCAGCGGACGAGCCTCCGCCCAAACCTAAATCGCGGAAGACTGTGGCCTCTAAGAAAGTGACCCAGCCATCCCAGTCTCAAAAGGTCGCGTCGCCGATCGCCGAAGCCTATCAGAAGAGCGATAATGGACAAACACAGGTGGGCGCGCGAGAGGAAGCGTCTGGACACGACACACCTGAAGTGCAAGCAGATGCGACAATACAGGAGGAAGAGGAAGAAGAAACCTCATTGTTTGATCCCCCTCCCATGCCAGTTCCTTCCAGTCTGCCGCAAGCCATACCCGAGGAACCAGCCGGACCTAAGCCTCGACTGGTCATCCATAAGATGGCCCTTGTGAATTTCAAGAGTTACGCTGGACGGCAGGAGATAGGTCCATTTCACAAAGTAAACGTCTTTTGTGACAGTTGTCCATTGACTTACGAAGTGTCTCTACTTAGTCCTTCTCTTCCATCGTCGGCCCTAACGGTTCCGGAAAGTCCAATACTATTGATGCCCTGCTCTTCGTTTTTGGCTATCGCGCCTCGAAAATGCGTCAGGGTAAACTTTCAGAACTCATTCACAACTCTGCAAGATATCCCCACCTTGACGAGTGTAGTGTTGAAGTTCACTTTCGCGAGATTATCGACTTGGTGCGCGACCTTTAGACCTTACGTTACTGACAGTTGAATCAACTACCCTTATATAGCATGGCCCAGACGACTTCGAAATCGTCCCGGGGTCCCAGCTCATTGTCACACGCCAGGCTTTCAAGAATAATTCGAGCCGATACACAATCAATGACAAGTCGAGCACATACACCGAGCCAATCTTCAGCGCGACCTTCAGGCTGCTGAGCGCAAGGCTCAGGTACCTGTCATCCATCTGCTCGAGAAACCATTCAGTACTAATTCACTTGAGCCAGGATTCTCAAAACATCGCCGACGAATGGAGAAGGAAAGCCAGCTCCTCGCGTCAGAAGGTCGATGAAGCGAAGGCGTCCCAAGCTGATAACCGCTCGCGCAGCAGTGTTTTAGAGTCCCTGACTCGTCTCCAAGACGCTGGTCGTGTGTCTGGCTTCCATGCAAGTCATGAAGTGCAAATTTCTGCCGTACTTCTCCAATTGACATTGTTTAGGGTCGCCTTGGAAGTCTTGGTACGATTCCGGATAAATACGACATCGCAGTCTCAACTGCTGCTCCGGCCTTGCACCACATGATCGTCGACCGCGTAGAGCAAGGTCAAGCATGCATCGAGTATCTCCGCAGCCAGAACATTGGTCGCGCATCCTTCATGGTCCTTGAAAAGCTTACGAGCTCGAATTCCATGGCCAAGATCGCAACGCCAGAAAATGTTCCCAGACTCTTCGACCTCATCCAACCCAAAGATCCCAAATTCGCTCCGGCATTCTACAAAGCAGTTGGGAACACGCTTGTTGCAGAAGACATGGATCAAGCGAATCGGATCGCCTACGGTGCTAGGCGGTGGAAGGTTGTCACACTTTCTGGCCAGCTTATTGAGACATCAGGGACAATGTCTGGAGGAGGAAGTCAACCAGCGCGTGGTGCGATGAGCTCAAAGCTTGCGACGGACGCCGTGAGCCCGCAGGTACTCAGAAAGTACGAACAGGAGAGTCAAGATGCTTCACAACAGCTTGATCAGGCCTTGAAGGAACTCAGGATTGCTGAAGAGGAACTAGACAGACTTAGGAACTCGGGCCCTCAGATCGATCTTGCATTCCAGAAGCTGGGACTTGATATTGAGAACTCAAAGCACAGGATTGCTGAAGCCGAGAAACGCGTTCAGCATGTCAAGTACGTATTTCATCTCCATAGTTTTCGCATTTGACTCACTCCTTTTAACGACTAAAGATTTGACGAGATATGACACGACAATCCAGAGTAATACTGCTGGTTTCCAAGAGGCGGAGGCCGAATTGGAAGAACTTGATAGCACTCTTGAGGAGTTGACTACCTATGTTACCCAGTTGCGCGCCAAGGTCGAAGATGCGCAGGACGCGGCGAATAGTTCTAAAGAGGATCTTGACAATCTCAAGGCGGAAGTTGATACCAAGGATCAGGAGATCGCGGAGTTCAGAAAGAAAGAGGTCTGTTGTTCCCACTTGCAGGTTTTTGAGAAGTATTTTGATCGTGTAACAGCTGGAAATCAAACAACAACTTGGTGATGCTGAGAAGGAGAAGGCGGAGAACTACAAGACCATTGACTATTGGCGTACTGAACACGACAAACTTCGGCTTGAAGCCATTGAGTAAGAGACATAATCAAGATCTTGAGTTCTAAGTATTCCTTTTCTGACCTTAGTACTAGCGATGATGACGAAGATGAAAACAGCGTGGAGAATCCAGATGTTTCCAATGCCGCTGAGCAACCTGAAGTTGAAGCTCAAGGTGAAGATGAGGTAAAACAAGAACCAGAAGAATCTCGTCCTACCAAGTCCAGAACCAAAGACAAGGCGTCATCACAAGAACTATACGTGTACCGACCTGAAGAGCTTGCGCGATTAAAGAAACGGGATTTGGTGGTAGACGAACAGGTGCTCGATGGTCTGTATTCTACTTTGTATCTGACGTATGTCCCTTAACTTGGTAATTATAGAAAAGGTCAAGAACGCGAAACCTGACTTGAGCGTCCTTAAGGAATACCGGAAACGTGAAGAAGAGTTCCTAAACCGCGCCAAGGACCTCGACAGCGTCACTGCTGAACGTGATGCTCAGAAACAGAAGTATGACGGTCTGAGAAAACAACGGCTAGACGAGTTCATGTCCGGCTTTAACACGATCTCGCTCAAGCTTAAGGAGATGTATCAGGTATGCTGCTGTTCTGTTAATCCTCTTTACAAGTTACCAAGCTTCTGCTAGATGATTACTCTGGGTGGAAATGCTGAACTCGAGCTCGTAGACAGCATGGACCCCTTCTCTGAAGGTATTATATTTAGTGTTCAAGCCCACTCCTCTTTACTTCATGGACGAGATTGATGCTGCACTTGACTTCCGGAATGTCTCGATTGTCGCGAATTACATTAAAGATCGGACGAAGAATGCGCAATTCATCATCATCTCCCTCCGGTTCGTCTTTCTGACCTCAGGATGGATCTTTACGCTTACGACATCAATAGCAACGACATGTTTGAACTGAGCCACCGACTAATTGGCATTTACAAGACTGCCAACGCCACTCGTAGTACGTCGATCTTTCAATACCCTTCGATATAGACATTGATCTCCTTTATAGGCATCTCAATTGATAATCATGTTCTAATAGCCCCTCCGGTGAAGGCATAGTTCCTGTGTATTATCTATTTCATTCAAGGTGATAGTGCTAATCAGATGGTTTCCTTTGTATCCATGTATAGATAGTTCCTTCATGTCGTTACAGTATAATAATTTATGATACCCCTCCCTTATCAAAGTCCCTGTCCGAAGATTATGAAGAAAGGCTTGACCATGATCACAGTGTGTTGTGGCATCAAATATTCCCAAAGCAAACGATTTACATGCTGGAACTTAGCCACGCCTGTGGAGTGATACCTTCATTTCAGGGATACAATAAGCTTACTGGGCACCGTTGTCTCAATTGTGGACTGTCGATATTCAGGTGTCTTAAAAACGAAACGTACGCGCTTCAGTTGTGTGTGATCAATCATTAGACCCTCTTGTCACGAGCCTACATGTAGTGATGACCAGAAACCAAAAACACCATTACAAGGCAAGATTGTACCTGCGAAAGGTCCTTCGTAATCGTTACAGTGTGTAAAACATCTTCACTTACGTAGTTGACACATTCGACTGCTTCAAGCCATCAATCTGGAGAGGAAAGCCAAACTTGCCGTTGATAGTTCCCGCACTACAAAAGTGGTCAGCTTTTACACGACACATTTGAATAAGCAATACGTACCGAACGAAAACATCCGTATTCAACAAATCCAGAGCACCCACAGGGATAATGCCAAGGGACGCCATGACTCCTTGAGGGAGAGATACATTGCCGAAGATGCCCGAGTTGGCTGTGCCGAGGGGTTTAATGACAAAAGGGGTGGAGAAAGCATGGTCGAATTCGGCAAAAACAGTGCCGTTGAGCCCTGCAGAGCTCACTACACGGTCGATGCTTAACTCAAAGGGAAGCGGGTTTTTAGCTGTGAGATCTAATGTTATTGCGTTGGTAGATTCAGATATACGGTAACGACCGACCATCGAAATCAACTCTTTTGGAGAAGTGTTAGTCAGAGAAGACTCATGTCCCTGTGAACTCACTGGACTTGATTGTCGACCAATGTTTCAAGCTGCGGAAAGTAATTATCCGGTTTGTTTCAAGCCTAGGAGTACACCACGGAAAACACGGCGTACAGTAATGGTAACGTCAATGTGTTGAACGATGCCAATCATAGCGACGGTGCCAATCAGATGGTTTCCTTTTTATATAAGATTATATAGGATATCTGTACTTATCGACTTATCGACTCAACGAAGAGCATGGAAAACACTACTCTTTCCTCAAGAAATAGTAAGAAAGAAATGTGTTACGCCACCTTCAGCGCATGAATTTCTGAGGGGAAAAGGTTTGAGGCAATGAAAAATGCCTCAAAGCTAACAAAGAGATGGTATATCACATTTCTTTTTTAGTTTTCCAGTGAGAATAGCTTCTCGTACCAACAGTGATAACGTCTTGCCATGATCATAGTCTGTTGCGGTAAGACGCATTTCCAAAGTAAACGGCTTACACCTTAAAACTCAACCTCACCTATGTAGTGTTTACCAAGTGTCAGAAGCCTTCATTGTTCATAATAGGATATATAGACGCCGTTGTCTCGATTTCAGACTGTCAATATCCAGGCATCTTAAAAACGAAAAGTATATGCTTGAGTTGTGTGTGATCAATAATTGGACCCTATTGTCACGAGCCCACAGACACCAAAATCTGAATTCAAGCAGATGTGTCAAGATTGTACCTACAAGAGGGACTTCATGAATAATCGTAACAGTGGCGCAAACATCTTCACTTACGTAGTTGGCACATCTGATTGCTTCAAGCCATCAATCTCAAGAGGAAAGCCCAAATGACCATCAATAGATGCCACGCTAAAGGGAAAGTCACCTAGGTCAACCTTCAAAATGATAAATAAAATAAGGAAGGCTCACCGGACGAATACATCCGTATTCAACAAATCCAGAGCACCCACAGGAATGATTTCAAGCGACGCGTTCGCTCCTCGAGGGAGAGACACATCACCGAAGATGCCTGAGTTTCCTGTACCGAGGGCGCCAATGACGAAAGGCGTAGAGAAGGTATGGTCGAATTCAGCAAAAACAGTGCCGTTGAGCCCTGCAGAGGTCACGACGCGATCGATGCTTAGCTCAAAGGGAAGTGGGTTTTTGGCTGTGAGATGCAAGGTTATTGCGTTGGTAGATTCAAACATGGAAACAACCGACCATCAAAGTCAACTCTTTTGGAGGGCTGTTAGTTTTAGATTACTCAAGTCACTGTGTGTGAGCTCACTGGACTGTATTGTCGACCAATGATTCAAGCTGCGGA